>CM027081.1:21621176-21833680 GCA_015343265.1 Pao palembangensis
ATAGATATAATTTTTTTTTTTGTATAAATTCCATCAATGACCACATTTGTTTAAATTGTTTTTCTCATCTTTAGGCAAACACCATTCTTCCTCATTCCCACAGTCACCACCTTCACTGCCTTCCTACCCTCATCAACATGGCAGCTTCCTTTGACATCCCACAGGAGAAACGACTGTGAGTACACTAAAATTCTGCTTGGTGCAGAAATTACAGGAAGCACAACGTAAATTTCCCTCAGCACAGTAAATCTATAGTATCTCAAATGTTAGTTTTTAATAGTAGTAAAAGTACTCTGATTAATAGTGCTCTTTTGATAAGCAAAAGTTCTTGATATTCTTTCAGTCGGGCAAGTGTGGCAGTGAACAATTTGAAGCGTTTCCATGAGAAGAAGAAGAAAGGTTTGAAGCCACGTAGCCTTTACCTGGGCCATATTATTCGCAAGTCGATGTCTTCACACAATCGCAGAGAGTCACACTCGCGACCACACAGAGACATCTATGTTATAAAGGTAGGTTTTCACATATTCATTCATTAACAAATAAAGTTCAATAGCAACATTTTGGAGATAATAGGGATCTTGACAAGACAAAATCGCTTCTGTACTTTTAAATATGGGATAATAAAATAAAAATAACTTTATTATAGACTATTTTAAGTTATGCTAGGTTTAAAATGTAACTTGCAAAAATGTGCACATTTATTTATTTTGAAAAATAGCAAGCAGTCTAATTTTTTTTTTTTTTTTCTCTTTGTTTTAATTTTAGGACACAGAAGAAGCACTGATGATGAACCTAAGGGACAGTCATATATTAAATCACAAGCAGAACCTGGAGTGGAACTGGTTGCTCATTGCCACCATCCTTAAGGTCAGACCTTTTTACCACACCACACACACGATATCTCTTTAAATTTATATCTGAAAATATTTTTTGTTTTTTCCCAGTGGCCAAATGTAAATCTAAAGAACAACAAAGATGAACAGATGCATAAGTAAGAATCACTTACATTTCTTACTGTTGATGCACTTTACCCACTCATTGTTGTAAGCATTTTTATTTTTTTTGCTGTCTGTATATGCAGATTTGTGCGAAGGCTTTTGTACTTTTATAAACCCAGTAGTAAGTTGTATGCAGGGCTGGCACTGGACCACGTTAAGGCCAGACAACTCACTGTGGTTGGCTGTCAATTTGTTGAGTTTCTAATGGACTCAGATGAGGTTGTAAAATAAATAAACAATGCACATTTGCCATTGTATTTTTGAAAGTTCCCCCTTCACTCATTCTCTCATTCTTTTTCCTTTTTGGTGTGCTTTAGGATGGCCAGGGATACCTGGAGGAGTTAGTGAGAGACATGGTGTCATGGTTGTCCTTGTCTTCGGGACTGAAACCCGAACGGTGTCTTCAGAGCAATGGCCTGCTCACCACACTCAGCCAACACTACTTCCTCTTCTTGGGGACACTGTCTGCACACCCACAGGGAGTCAAAATGTTGGAGAAATGTGGTCTATTTCAGTGGTGCGTGAAAAGAAACAAAATGTTGTAAAAATGATTAATATTTGCTTAATTGATCTTTTTCTGTCTACAGCCTGCTAAATCTGTGCTCGCTGAAGAACCAGGATGCTGTGCTTAAACTTGTTGTTGCCACATTGGACTATAGCAGAGATGGACTAGCCAGAGTGATCCTTTCCAAGATCCTCACTGCTGCTACTGATGTAAGACACAGCTATAGTTTTCTTACTCAGATTTTTTGAAACACATGGCATTTTACTAGCTTGAGGGTGCAGTACCACCTGTAATAAAAACAAGGAATCACAAATATTTTAGAAACCTGTCAAAAGCTTGTCTGTGTAGATTCTCACTCATTCAGGTCATAGTTATCCAAAGTTAGATCTCTTTGTGTCAAACCTTTCAGTCCAGTTGGCACAGAGAGATCTAACTTTGGATAACCGTCAAAAGCTAAAAATCAGATTGTCATTTACTACTCAAATAACAAACTGGGAAAACTTAATGGTCCTTTTCTAAATATATTTACCCTTCATATCTGCTGGAATCTCTGGCAGTCCCTTAGTATATCTAATTTTAAGTGCTGGGGGAATTGCAACCAAATAAAATAGTATATTTTTTTGCATATTAACATAGAGAAGTTATATATCAGGCGTGAAATGTGTCGCACAGCACTATTTCTAAGCATGGATTTTGCAGATTACCATGTGATACATCACCTGATTTTCTTGCACCGTATTGCCTGAACAACATGCAGTGATGTACTGTAATTTTCCTGGGATTTATAGTCTTTTTGGGGTAAATTTTTCTCTTAGATCAGGCATCACCAAATGGCAGACCTTGGTCCAGATCTGGACTGAGTGATGGTTCTGTCCGGATCCGTGACCAATCTCTCTGATAAATCTAGGAGAGAGTAGATTTTTATGGAGCATTTTCCCGGTGGTCGCGGCTATAGACAGTGGACACTGCTACTCCAGTTAATACAGCAATAACTCCACTCAGTCGAGCCAATCAAATTGTTTGTTTACCCTGCACGACCAGCGCACCACAGAAATGCCACAGCTCGCTGCCGCTGTCAATTTGCGCTTGCATGGCTTGCTCCAAAAGAAGGAAGGTTGATTAGAAAAACTGCTGTTTTAAAGATGAGTGGATGGAGAAATTTATGCTCCAAAAACGTGAGATTAATTTCAAAGCACAGCTCTTTTGAGCAAAGTTTTCCCCTGAAGTCTGAGCTGAGGGCACACAAAATAACCGAGCTACAAGGCCAGTATGACAGTTCTACCCGACTCATCACGCATACATTTACAGCCCAGCAAAGTGCAAACGAATGTTCACTAAAGATCGTAGTTTTTGGGGCAACATAAAAAAAAATTTTACATGTTGGGACAGTTGTGAAGCAGTGTTGTTGAGACATTATTTGAAGGAAAACAAAAAGACAAGATGTGAAAAATAACAAATCCCGATGTCAGCTTCAACAGCAACCAGAAAATCAAAAATATTAGCAGATGATGTACTGGCACAGCTTGATGCAGCTATTCAGAGTGCACCCGGCCTATCTTTGGCTATTGACGAGTTTACAGATGTTACTGATAATGCCCAGCTTTTTCACAAAGATACGAATACTTGAAGGCTGTCTTTTTTTTTTTTTTTAAGGCTGAGACCTCTTTAATCTAAACAAAAAAAGAGAAAAATGTATAGTCAATGCTGTGTATACACTTGTTTTTTTCCTAAAAGAGCCACCTTTTATTTATTGTTTTCTGAAAATGTAGATTAGATTATCATGGTCTTTTTTTCCTTGCTGTTTTCCAAAAACACACACACACAACCTCTTCTGTGCAGTGGTGTTTCTCTCTCTCTCTCTCTCTCTCTCTCTCTCTCTCTCTCTCTCTCTCTCTCTCTCTATCTCATTCTCTCTGTCCTGTCTCCCCCTTCTCCTTCTTTACCTGGCCGGTTTTCAGCAGGATGGTTCCTCCTTGTAAGCCTGGTCCTGCTAAAGGTTTCTTCCTGTTAAAAGGGAGTTTTTCCTTGCCACTGTGCTTACCTGGGGGTTCGGGCTCTGGGTTTCTACCTCTGTAAAACACCTAGAGACAATTCTGATTGTAAAAGGCGCTATACAAATTGAATTGAATTGAACTGAATTGAACAGATCATCTGTTCACTTACTACCTCATCTTCATGTACTGTAAATTGTCCTTGTGTGTTAAAGTGGACAAGAATTGTTACAGTCTGAACTTTGACTTAGCCACTTTATTAGTTCCAGGTTCTTTCTTTCTAAGCAAGTTCCCTACACTTCACTATTTTGAACAGGAGTAAGTAATTTACAAATGGATTCAGGTTTTTAATCTGCTTTACATTTTCTTAATAATGGAGTCATAAATGAGTATCTGATTTTAATGTTAAAATTTACAGTATTATGCTCTCAGTGTTGGTATCAAAGATGACAAATGGCAGTATTTGTCAAGGTGTCACCTATAGATTAATCAATTCATTTGCATCACATCTGCAAATACAATGTCCCCACTTCCTAATAGATTGCTCTTTGTCTTACTGAGTAGCCTTGCAGGTTATATGCCACCAAACACCTCCGTGTGCTGCTGCGTGCCAGCGTGGAGTTCTTCAGTAGTTGGGGAATGGAACTGTTGGTCACCCAGCTGCATGACCACAGTAAGGCTGTTTCCATGGAGGCTTTGGATATCCTGGATGAGGCCTGTGAAGACAAGGTGAAAACACACTTTACAAAAGCATTACTCCCTCTCTCATGATTATGTGTAACAAAAATTTAGAGATTCAGTTAAAATCAAAAATAAATGGAACAATTTCCGTTTATTTTTGTTGCTAATATTTTTGTTGCTAATATTTTCAATAATGTCTAACCAGTCATTAAGTATCAGTGTATAAATATCTTCTATAAATACGTCTTCACAAAGATCTCAAGGCAGCAGGAAATTCAATATGAGTTTCCACAAACAATTATAGTTGTCTCCAAATGCATGAATCGGTTTTAGAATCCAATGTGTAGTCAATGTAACAGCAGTATAATATAATACTAGACAATTCCACAGAAATTGTGACTGTGTGCCTCCACTCTGGCCCGTCCCTGCCATCATCTCTCATGCCCACCCACCTGTCAGCTCATTAGCTGAGCAGACCTGTGTCTGACCCAGAAACTGCCGTTGAAATCAGAACCAACCTTTTGGTCCAAACGTTTATTTGGACCACTTAACAATGACCAATATTATTGTGGGTGGGTAGAATTGGAAGACTTTAAAATATATGTGTGTGAATTTTCATAACATTACATTCATCGATAAAGGAGAAACGACAAGTTAAAAACACCATACATAACCCCTATCAACAGACATGCTCAGCAGCCCCTCCCCACCATCTACACACAAACACACACACACACACACAGAACCCAGTGACGTCATGCGCCACCTGTCAGCGTGTGTTTGTGGTGTTTTTCTGGTATTTTTTGGACACCATATTAGCTATTAAGCTGAAGGCACACGTCCGTCTGGCTGAGCCACACGTTTTGGTGTATGTTTTGTTAGTGTGCGACCTACGGGGCCTGAGTTTTAGTGTTTTTTGTGTTTTGGTGCCCTTATGGGGATTTTTTGGGGGGATTTATGGGGAGTTTTTTGGGGATTTTTCCGGGCCCGTTCGACCAAGGGCCTTGAAACTTGACACACATGACCCATTCATCGGGACACATGTTTCGGTGTATAGGTTGGGGTCACTTATTCCTATTTTTGTGTCTCGGCCTAGGAGGCACACAGGATAACATTGATCCCCACTATGCTTATCAGGCCTTTGTATTGTCCCTCTTTCTGCTTGGCACAGGCCAACCTTCATGCACTGATCCAGCTTAAGCCCGCTTTGTCCCACCTGGGAGATAAGGGCCTCCTTCTCCTCCTCAGGTGTGTGCTGTTGTATATATTGTATGGACCACGCTTCTGCTGTTCAACAGGATATTCTGATTGTTGTTTCTGCTGTCTAGGTTCCTGTCCATTCCTAAAGGTTTCTCTTATCTCAATGAGAGGGGTTATGTGAGCAAACAGATGGAGAAATGGCACAAGGTACATCCATGGAAATATGATCATATATTTTAAATGTAGAAGTAAATCACACATGTTTGAAGATTTCTTTTCTTCAAGATATTTTTTTTTTTCATAATTTCATAATTTTTCTATAGGAATACAATTTAAAGTATGTGGATCTGATAGAGGAGCAGCTCAATGAAGCACTAACAACCTACCGTAAACCCGTTGATGGAGACAACTACGTTCGACGCAGCAACCAAAGGTGAGTGGATGGAGTGTATGGTCACCCAATGGGCTGCCGACAATGCATGGTGTGGGCAAAAATATTAAGCTTAAAAGTACTACTGCTTTGTCTTGTGCTATATACTGAGTTTATACCAACTTTTTCAATTTTCTGAATAGAATTTATCACAAACATATGGCAAAACAAAGGAACTCAGTGATCATATAAGTTTGTCATATCTGAAGTCTCTCATTATTGTTGTTTTAATTGCAATAACTTACTATCTATATGTCTTCCTGTTCCCAGTTAATGAATTTGCCTTTGTTTGTCTCCAGGTTACATCGACCAAATGTTTATCTTCCTGTGCACTTGTATGCTCAGCTTGTCCACGATAAGACAGGCTGTCATCTATTAGAGGCCCATGTAAATAATTAATCTTATTTTTGAGCTTTTTCTCTTGAAATGTTTCGGTTTTAGCATGCATGCATAACCAAATAGAGGCTGCTTATATTAACCGTCTTTTGTTCTTTTTTTGTAGAGTGTAGTACCTGACCTTAGCTACACAGTTCGCTCCCCGATGCTGGACACCTGGGAGGGTATTAAACAGCTTAAGGCTGCTCTCTGGTCTCTTGTAAGTAACACATACTTTTGGCTAATTCACTTCAGTGAATTGTGCATATTATATTAATTTTTTCTAATGGATGTGTGGGTAAGTCTTGCCATTTCTTTTTCTCTCAGGGAAATATTGGTTCTTCAAACTGGGGTTTGAATCTCCTACAGGAGGAGAATGTCATCCCTGACATTTTGGCATTGGCTCAACACTGTGAGGTTCTTTCAGTACGAGGGTAAGAGTTCATTCTCAAGTTACTTACACACACACTTAAAGGAGCTACATAACGCTTACTGGAGACTAAGCAGTCAGAGGCCTTTAATACGGTTGCAGTGGTTGCAGGGGATTTTAACCACGTAAAACTGATGGGCATTCTGCCCAAAGGCATTATTGGAATTAATGGAGTATTCCCAGAAATTGTTTTGTTAGTGTGCATGTAAATGCACACAGTAAGAACTCAATGGATGTGAGGAGGACCCTCCAAAGGATTAACAAAGCTGCAGGCCCCGACAACATCCCAGGGCAGGTACCGAAACACCAATGTTTCACACGCAGAGACCAATTTGTAGCGGTGCTTCATGCATTCAAAATCAAGTGCCAACCCCTGTGCATCTGAAGATATCCTACACCCTTCAGAAGGTTTCCCCCCCTCCCTTTCTAGCTCTCTCACACACACACACGCATTGCACACATGCAGTGCTGACAGTTGTTTGTTCTCCACATTGTGCATGCAGCATATGAAACGGCAATCCGAAATTGCCAACAGTATGTATAATATAAGCTTATGTACTCAATCACACCTGTTCAACATTGCAGTGCAGTGTAGATAACACATAAGATGGTGTGGTCTGTTGATCTCTTGGTTTTGTATCGGTACTGATGGGAGTCAGGGGTAAATAGTACAGCAGTCTTGATGTTTTGCAGTTCCAGTCTCTCGGGGCATTTCATGATTAGAGGTGTCAGTGCTATGGGCCTGTATTATTGAGAGTTATAACCGCCTTTGGGACTGGCACAATTGGCGACAACTTCAGGCAGGTGGGAACAGTGCATATTTTGAGAGAGAGGTTTACAGGGGTGCCCAATACGTCGATCGCGATCGACTGATCGATCGCAAAGGGAGTGCAGGTAGATCGCATGACATCCATCTGCAATATGACGTTTATATTTTGATTGACATACAGGACAGCCAATCTGATGTCTGATCTGTAACCACGCTAACTTCTGCTAAATTCTAGCGAGCTGCAGAACCGGCACCATGGGCAGGCATTGGGATGCCGTGCCCGCCCACGGAGTCAGCTGTGCCCGCCCTAGACTTAAAGCAAAGTTCTCTGTTAATTTTATTTTGGTTTTATTTTTTCCGTCAGAGTAGCCATCTTCTGTTAATCACATCTGTCCTGAGCTATCAATCAATCAATCAATCCAACCGAACAAAAGAAACGTGTTAGCCAATTACAGGTAGAGGGGGGGCGTGCTGGACAATACTCAGCGCAGCGTTCGAGCTATAGAGACTGGTCCGCAACGTTACAATGGATTTCATTTTGGCAAAAAAGGACGATTGACGGTGCGGACAGGAGTGAGCAGGAAGAAGAGGCAGCGCCACACAACATCACCTTCATTAAAAACTTAAGGACCGAAGGCAACAGTAACACTGGAGTTAGCATCCATGCTGGGCCCTACAATGGATGCTAAGTCCAGTGTTCATTTGACATCAGCTTATGTTAATAGAAGTGGAGCTGTTCTCTGAACACCTCAGCCCCCTTGAGTGAGTTGTGAGTTTAATAAATGAACACAGCACTATACTACTGTGTTTTGTTTTTCATTAATATATATATTTAAGGATAAGCTGCCTCGTTAGTGAGATAGATATTACAATATATTACAAGGACTGGCCACAGAGCCGCTGTTTAGCCTGAAGCAAATAAATGTAGTTTAAAAAAGTGTGCCCCCCTGAAAAAATCCAATGCTTCCCGCTTATTTGTTTCTGCAGCCGGGTCTGAAGAATGTAGAGTTGTATTGTGCAATGTGGGTTAATGCAGTTTTGCAAGATACACTAAAATGTTATAAATGAAATTCAATTAATACCATACTTTATCCTAAAAGGGGAAAAATAGGGCATATGCAATAATAGTAATAATTAAAATAAAATAATATATATTATAAATAAATATGTGTTTTGCATTTTTATTGTAGGTAGATCATTTTGATTTGGGCATCTTATAAGTAGCTCGCAAGCTGAAAAAGTGTGGGCACCCCTGGTTTAAGGTATTAGTGAATACATTACTTAACTTTCCAGCACAATCTCTGAGTACCCACCCAGGGACACCATTTGGGCCAGTTGCTTACTGTGTGTTCAAAAATAGATCTCTCTGTGTCAACTGGACTGAAAGGTTTCTTTGAAAACGTTTCGCCCTCTCTCCAGAGAGCTTCTTCAGTTCTAAGTTTGCTGGGGCAGAGCTTGAAAATATAGCCCTGTGGACCATTGGCATGTTAATGGCCCGGGTGGTCACCTGAGAGTCCTTGGCAGAAGAAGCTCTCTGGAGAGAGGGCGAAACGTTTTCAAAGAAACCTTTCAGTCCAGTTGACACAGAGAGATCTATTTTGGATAACTATGACCTGGATGAGTGAGAATCTACACAGACATCTTACTGTGTGTTGATGTTATGGAGCAGACTGGATGATTGCCTGGTTGTTGGTGGCTAGGGCTGGGTCAATGGTTGTCACTACTGTTTCTTCCTCGGCTGATTGAGCTGCTCTGCCACTGAAGCGCTGCTGCTGGTCAGGCTACAGCTGTTGTTTTGCTTGGTGAAGTGACATTTTCTTGCCATGCCTGATGGGGGTCTGAGTTGAAAAAGTGTTCCTTGACCATTTTTTGGTGGTGACATTGTCCATGCAGCATTTGATGTAGAATTATACAGAGGACCCAAAGGACCTAGTGAGCTCCAGCTCATCGATCTTCTTTGAAATTGATATTGCATTCATGATAGAGCCTCGGTAGCAGGGGTATGTGCATGCGCTGCCTAGCCGGGTTTATATCCCTCTGCTTCCTCTGTTTGCCTCTGTTGCTTTCCAGATGGGATGTTAATCCACAGAGATCCTGGAGACCTGATAAACCCTGACCGGATATGGAATATGGGGTCTTCATGGTTAAAAAAAAAAAAAAACAGTTTCTGGGCAGTGAACAATAAGCAGTTCTTGCCAACTGTATCATATTCTAGTGCATACATGGCACTCAGTAAAAAGTGAACTGCCAGTTAACTAATTAAAGAGTACTGATGTTGAGAGTGCTGGGCTGCTGAATGTATGTGTACTTCCATCACATAAAAAAAATCATGTCTAACTATGACAATTAAATTCCTTGAACCTCTGCCCTTAAAATAAATTAACAGTTACTGATCTTTTGCAGGACATGTACTTATGTGCTGGGTGTGATCTCCAAGACCAGACAGGGTTGTGAGGTCCTGAAGCAGTACGGCTGGGATGCAGTCAGGCACAGTCACAGGACACTGTGGCCTGTCACTCCAGAAGAGGTTGACACACAACTGACCTCAGAGTTATCCTCAGTGCCCAGCACACTCAGCCTGAACTCTGAGTCTACCAGCTCACGCCACAACAGTGAGAGTGAGTCTCAATCAAGTAAGTAGGTCTCATATTTATGGAGTTGCTCTTAGGGATGAAAATATGTATGTGTGTTTGAGTACAGATGTACATATATATATCTACACACACACACACTCAGATTCTTGACTGTGCAACAGAGAAAATGTCGTCATTAACTTTTTGTTCTCTCAGACATGTATATCCTGGATGATGACAAGTATGATATTCTGGACCCATCGGACGAGCCCTCTTTCTGTCTACACTCCAAACCAGTCAAGGATCGGAGCCCCTTAACAATCCTGGCCTCCACACGCTTTGTTCGCGCACGCTTTCTCAACTCCTTGTCCCTTCCCAGCAAGAAGCTACGCTCCACTAGTGATCCCAAACCACCCTCAGGTTCTTGGACACCGAATGAACTCAAGACAGGCAGTATAAGACGGAACAGGACAGTAACAGAGCCTTCGGTCTACAGCCCCCAACAGGGTGATATCTTCACCTCTGTATTTAATGGCAGAGGCATGCCCAAGAGTCCCACGGTCAGCCTAGAGACTTCCTTTGTTGGTAACAAGGGGGGCTCTGAGGAACAGGTGGTGGATGGCAGATTGGCCAGGGTAGGAGGCTCTGGCCTGGGACTAAGTAATTTGGGGGGACATGGAGTCTTGGAACACCCCATCCGGGAAAGAGAGCAAACCAGCCGAGAGCGTCTAGCTGGAGATGGCGGCTCCTCCAGTGGCAACAATTTGGGAGCCGGTGGGGGGGGGGGTACCCAGTTCAAAAGTCGGAGTCAGAGTTTTAACACGGACACCACAACCAGTGGCATCAGCTCCATGAGTTCCAGCCCCTCAAGGGAGACAGTTGGAAATCCTGAGCATCCAGATACTGAACCAGACTCCTCTGACTGTGTGAGCTTAAACACAGTGGTGTCAGCCAAAACTGTGACAACGCTGTCCTCCCTCAGCCCTCAGATCAACCACATGCCCCCGTCTAAATCATCCACTGTGTCTCTGGTACCACCTGGTTCCTCACACACTTTACCCCGCCGAGCTCAGTCTCTGAAGTCTCCCTCTGTGACCACCATTAAAAGCCTGGCTGACTGCAGCTTCATGTACACAAGTCCTCGAGATGCATTAGGCTATGCTACACTGAAAAGGCTGCAGCAACAGAGGATACACCCATCCTTATCTCACAGTGATGCTCTGGCTTCACCAGCCAAAGATGTGTTGTTTACAGACACCATCACAATGAAGACTGGCAGTTTGGACTCCAGGTTAACGCCTCGCAGGTAGGTCACTATACGAATTGTTAATTTAATTTAGTGTCTGTTTCATAAATCCAGAGATGTATTTACACATGCGGGAAAAAAAGCTGAAATTTACCAATTTTAATGCTGTTCTAACAGATTAGTTTTGCTTATTTATATAGGCTGATAATTAGAGGTGTGAGAATGTTTCTTGTGCACCTTCTGCTGTGTCTGTCAGGACACCAGAAAGGAGGGATACTTGTCCAGAACCCAGTGGTTTAAATCCATACCGCAGACTGTCCAGAACACTTGTACCGTGGTGGGTGGACCTACACTGTGTCCTCCTCGATAGAAATGTAGCTTCTAGTAGCAGTCCAGACAATTGTCCTTGATGCTTCGATTATGTGATTCACAGCTTCCTCCTCACACTACAATCACTAATTCTCTGTGTTTTTATCCATTGTCTCACACAAACACTTTTGTCCCAGTCTCTCACCTCGAATCCTCTCACACACCTCTCCTCTTACCCTCCCTAGGTTTCTGAAGGCCTTGAGCTTTGCTTCTCTGGATAAAGAGGAACTACTCAGTCCCATCAACCAAAGCACCCTACACCGTTGCTCTTCAGCACGCTCCATGGTGTCCAGTGTCACCTATGGGAGTAACAATGACTACATTGGTCTAGCACTTCCAATGGATATCAATGATATTTTCCACATCAGAGACTCTACCTACTTTCAGCAGCGGATAAGCCCACCATCAGAAGAAAGGAAAAGCTTCCTGTTTGGTGATGGAGATGGTGAGATTTTATGAAGAAATGTGAGAAGAGAATATTCTCACAGAGAGATGGCTGCATTTATGTTTATTTATATGCCTCTGCAGGTGATCGCCCTGCTCTTCCAGTGTTGAAGCAGCAGTTTAGTATCTCTGAATTGACCTCAGGCCGTGGCGACAGTCAGAACCACATGATGGGCACAGAGGAGACAGGACTGCAGGATCACACTGATGAAAACTGCCTCTACTGTGTAGGAGCCATTGTGCTTGGATACCCCACACAGCCACAGGTTAACAGCACACATGCTGAGACAGGTAAGCTGTGAGTGTGATACACAGGCAGTGACTGATTGGGATGCACTTCAGAATCAAAATTAAAGAATATTTTTTTGGTACTCCCAAGAAATTTGTTTTGGCCAGTGAAGCACATGGTTCTTCCATAGGTTACAAAAACAAAGGAATAAAAGAATGAGGATTTATAAATATGTCAAACGTCACATATATACAGCGGCATGTCAAAGGGCTGGTATCCAGGGTGGAAGAGGTCTAACAAGATTTATCAAGCCCGTTTCCTCTTCCTGGTGGAGTATAATCCTACAGGGAGAGCAGGGAGCAGCTGTCTTGACTGCCCCAGTATAGGGCACTGATAAGAGCAAGATTAGTTATTTAAAAAAAGGATTGAATAACTTGTAATAAGAATTAATAGTAGTGACGCACCACCTGCAGGCACAAACGACCAATCTGGAAATTCGGTCAAAAAATAAAAAAGGAAAAAATAAAAAGTCTGTAGATTCTCATTCATCCAGGTCATAGTTATCCAAAGTTAGATCTCTGTGTGCAACTGGACTGTAACGTTTCCTTGAAGACGTTTTGCCTTCTCTCCAGAAGATTTCTTTAGTTTTAAACTCACTGGGGGCAGAGCTTGAAAATATAGCCCTTGTGGACCATTGGCACTCCCAGGTGACCACCCGGATCATTAGCATGCCAATGATCCACAAGAGATCTAACTTTGGAAAAAAGAAAAACATTGCAACCACCATGCAGTGACCACCTTTTTTACCAGCATATCAGTGAGCGAATTGCTGGTGCTTTAATTGATAAAATAATAAATAATAAAACAAGTAGTGGCTTTTCACAAGTCAGTAATCATCTTTTTTTTGTTTCACTTTCAGACTACGTAAACTTCCAGTCATGGGGAGGGCAGAGTGGCCATCGTCTGGAGGTAATGCCTCAGTCCAAGTTCTCTGGAGTGTCTGGCTGCAGCGATGCTGCTGCGTCACAAGGATCTGTCTGTGGAACACCAACACCTGATGACATTGTGATAGGTAAGACCCCCAAAACCTACATGATTCCAGACCTATTTTTCCAAAGAAACCATGTCATTTACTGTTATTAATTTACATACATGTTTTTTAATAGTTGTACTTTGCTCCTAATACTCAACTTTTTAGCTAAAAAAAGTGACTAAATGACAAAATATTAAATACCGCATTCATCTTATGGGTACTTGTTAATGCAGATTATTATCCATCCATCCATTTTTTTCCGCTTATCCGGGGTCGGGTCGCGGGGGCAGCAGCCTAAGCAGGGAAGCCCATACTTCCCTCTCCCCAGCTACTTCATCCAGCTCTTCCGGGGGGATCCCGAGGCGTTCCCAGGCTAGCCGAGAGACATAGTCTCTCCAGCATGTCCTGGGTCTTCCCGTGGGCCTCCTACTGGAGGGACGTGCCCTGAACACCTCACCAGGGAGGCGTCCGGGAGGCATCCTAACTACATGCCCGAGCCACCTCATCTGGTTCCTCTCAACGCGGAGGAGCAGCGGCTCTACTCCGAGCTCCTCCCGGATGGCAGAGCTTCTCACCCTATCTCTAAGGGAGAGCCCAGCCACCCTGCGAAGGAAACTCATTTCGGCCGCTTGTACCCGCGATCTTGTTCTTTCGGTCACTACCCAAAGCTCATGACCATAGGTGAGGGTAGGAACGAAGATCGACCGGTAAATCAAGAGCTTCGCCTTTCGGCTCAGCTCTCTCTTCACCACAACGGAACGGTGCAGAGTCCGCATTACTGCAGACGCCGCACCGATCCGCCGGTCGATCTCCCACTCCATTCTTACCTAACTCGTGAACAAGACCCCGAGGTACTTGAACTCCTCCACTTGGAGCAGGATCTCCTCCCCAACTCGGAGAAGGCACTCCACCTTTTTCCAGCTGAGAACCATGGCCTCAGATTTGGAGGCACCGATTCTCATCCCGGCCACTTCACACCTGGTTTGCGATCCGATCCAGCAAGAGCTGGAGGTCACGGACAGATGAAGCCAACAGGACCACATCATCTGCAAAGAGCAGAGACCCAATACTGAGGTCACCAAACCGGACCCCCTCAACACCATGTCTGCGCCTAGAAATTCTGTCCATAAAGGTTACGAACAGAATCGGTGACAAAGGGCAGCCCTGGCGGAGTCCAACCCTCACTGGAAACGAGTTCGACTTTCTACCAGCAATGCAGACCAAGCCCCGACACCGGTCATACAGGGAGCGGACGGCCCGTATCAGGGGGCCCGACACCCCATACTCCCGGAGAACCCCCCACAGGAATCCCCAGGGACACGGCCGAATACATCCATCCATCCATCCATCTTCCTCCGCTTATCCGGGGTCGGGTCGTGGGGGCAGCAGCCTAAGCAGGGAAGCCCAGACTTCCCTCTCCCCAGCTACTTCGTCCAGCTCTTCCGGGGGGATCCCGAGGCGTTCCCAGGCCAGCCGAGAGACATAGTCCCTCCAGCGTGTCCTGGGTCTTCCCGGGGGCCTCCTACCGGAGGGACGTGCCCTGAACACCTCACCAGGGAGGCGTCCGGGAGGCATCCTGACTAGGTGCCCGAGCCACCTCATCTGACTCCTCTCAATGCGGAAGAGCAGCGGCTCTATTCCGAGCCCCTCCCGGATGGCAGAGCTTCTCACCCTATCTCTAAGGGAGAGCCCAGCCACCCTGCGAAGGAAACTCATTTCGGCCGCTTGTACCCGCGATCTTGTTCTTTAGGTCACTACCCAAAGCTCATGACCATAGGTGAGGGTAGGAACGAAGATCGACCGGTAAATCGAGAGCTTCGCCTTCGCCTTTCTCTTCACCACAACGGACAGGTGCAGAGTCCGCATTACTGCAGACGCCGCACCGATCCGCCTGTCGATCTCCCGCTCCATTCTTCCCTCACTCGTGAACAAGACCCCGAGGTACTTGAACTCCTCCACTTGGGGGAGGATCTCCTCCCCGACCCGGAGAAGGCACTCCACCTTTTTCCGGCTGAGGACCATGGCCTCAGATTTGGACGTGCTGATTTTCATCCCAGCCGCTTCGCACTCGGTTGCGAACCGATCCAGCGAGAGTTGGAGGTCACGGGCTGAAGAAGCCAACAGGACCACATCATCTGCAAAAAGCAGAGACCCGATACTGAGGCCACCAAACCAGACTCCCTCAACACCATGGCTGCGCCTAGAAATTTTGTCCATAAAAGTTGGAACACACCCTCCGGTCACCCTTCTTAAAAAGAGGGACCACCACCCCGGTCTGCCAATCCAGTGGTACCTCCCCCGATGTCCACGCGACGTTGCAGAGTCGTGTCAACCACGACAGCCCTACAACGTCCAGAGCCCTAAGGAACTCCGGACAGATTTCATCCACCCCCGGGGCCCTGCCACCGAGGAGTTTCTCAACAACCTCGGCTACCTCGACCCCGGAGATAAGAGAACCCGCCTCCGATTCCCCAGGCCCTGCTTCCTCACTGGAAGGCGCGTTGGTGGGATTGAGGAGGTCTTTGAAGTATTCCTTCCACCGATCCACAACGTCCCGATTTGAGGTCAGCAGCACACCATCTCCACTGTACACAGTGTTGACAGTGCACTGCTTCCCCCTCCTCAGATGCCGGATGGTGGTCCAGAACCTTTTCGAAGCCGTCCAGATGTCGTTTTCCATGGCCTCCCCGAACTCTTCCCACTCCTGGGTCTTTGCCTCGCCGACCACCGTTGCCTCATTCTGCTTTGCCTGCCGTTACCTGTCTGCTGCCTCAGGAGTCCCACAGGCCAAAAAGGCCCAGTACGACTCCTTCTTCAGCTTGACTACATCCCTCACCACCGGTGTCCACCAACGGGTTTGGGTATTGCCGCCATGGCAGGCACCAACCACCTTACGGCCACAGCACCGGTCAGCCACCTCAACAATGGAGGCACGGAACATGGTCCACTTGGACTCAATGTCCCCCACCTCCCCCGAGACATGGTCAAAGCTGTCCCGAAGGTGGGAGTTGAAGCTCTTTCTGACAGGAGACTCTGCCAGGTGTTCCCAGCAGACCCTCACAATACGTTTGGGTCTGCCGGGTCTGTCCGGCATCCTCCCCCACCATCAGAGCCAACTCACCACCAGATGGTGATCGGTTGACAGCTCCGCCCCTCTCTTCACCCGGGTGTCCAGGACATGTGGCCTCAAATCCGACAATACAACCACAAAGTCAATCATTGAACTGCGGCCTAAGGTGTCCTGGTGCCAAGTGCACATGTGGACACCCTTATGCCTGAACATGGTGTACGTTATGGAAAATCTGTGACGAGCACAGAAGTCCAACAACAGAACACCACTCGGGTTCAGATCATGGGGGCCATTCTTCCCGATCACGCCCCTCCAGGTCTCACTGTCGCTGCCGACGTGAGCATTGAAGTCACCCAGGAGGTCGAGGGAACCCCCAGAAGGAGCACTCTCTAGTACTTCCTCTAAGGACTCCAAAGTTGGTGGATACACCGAATTGCTGTTTGGGCCATAGGCACAAACAACAGTCAGGATCCGTCCCCCCACCCGAAGGCAGAGGGAGGCTACCCTCTCGTTTACCAGGATAAACTCCAACGTACAGGCACTGAGCCAGGGGGCAACAAGAATTGCCACCCCTGCCCGTCGCCTCTCACCATCTGCAACTCCAGAGTGGAAGAAAGTCCAACCCCTCTCGAGGAGGCTGGTTCCAGAGCCCTTGCTATGCGTCGAGGTGAGGCCGACTATATCTAGTCAGAACTTCTCAACCTTGCACACCAGCTCAGGCTCCTTCCCCATCAGAGAGGTGACATTCCACGTCCCTAGAGCTAGCTCTGCAGCCGCGGATCGGACCGCCAAGGTACCCACCTTTGGCCGCCACCCAACACACAGTGCACCCGACCCCTTTGGTCCCTCCTGCAGGTGGTGAGCCCACAGGAAGGGGCTCCCATGTTGCGTCTTCAGGCTGTGCCTGGCCGGACCCCATGGGCAAAGGTCCGGCCACCAGGCCCTCACCATCGTGCCCTGCCCCCAGGCCTGGCTCCAGGAAAGGGCCCCGGTGACCCGCATCCGGCAAGGGAAACTGCGAACCATTGGTGGTCATCTTCATAAGGGGTCTTGGTCTACACTTTGTCTGGTCCCTCACCTAGGACCTGTTTGCCACGGGTGGCCCTACCAGGGGCATAAAGCCCCAGACAACTGAGCTCCTAGGATCATTGGGACACACAAACCCCTCCACCACGATAAGGTGGTAGCCTTAGGAGGGGTGCAGATTATTAGTTATAAGAATTTTTTTTTTTTTTTTTTTTTTTTTTTTTTTTTCAAGAGCGATAACGGTAATGATTTACATGCAGCTGGACTTTCACTGACTGTACAAGATGGCCAACGTGCACAAACCACTGAGGTGCAGGTGTGAATAAGGGAGAACTAATCCAAAGTTCATGTTAGTGATGAAAGCAACTTGTTCACTTGTTTGGATCCAAAGGAAAATATTATTTTCATTATCAAACTGGAGAAAGACTGAACCCAAGCTGCTGGCACCCCTGGATTTTTTCCAGAAAATGCACCATTTCTCTCAGAAAATTATTGCCATTTATACACGTTTTGTTATACACGTTTATTTCCTTTGTGTGCATTGGATTAACACAAAAACGGAGGGAAAAAAACTAAATTGATATAATTTCATGCCATAACTCAAAAAATGGCACCCTAAACTTAATATTTGGTTGCACACCCTTTGGAAAAAATAACTGTCAATCAATCGCTTCCTATAACCATCACAACAAGCTTCTTGCACCACTCAGCTGGAATATTGGACCACTCTTCTTTTGCAAACTGCTCCAGTTCTCTCATATTTGAAGGGTGCCTTCTCCTAACAGCAATTTTAAGATCTCTCCACAGGTGTTTAATGGGATTCAGATCTGGACTCATTGCTGGCCACTTTAGAACTCTCCAGCGCTTTGTTTTCATCCATTTCTGGGTGCTTTTAGAGGTATATTTGGGGTCATTGTCCTGCTGGAAGACCCATGACCTAGAACTCAAACCCAGCTTTCTGACACTGGGCCCAGTGTTGCGACCTAAAATCCCTTGGTAATCTTCAGATTTCATGATGCCTTGCGCACAGTCAAGGCACCCAGTGCCAGAAGCAGCAAAACAACCCCAAAACATCTTTGAACCTCCACCATATTTTACTGTAGGTATTGTGTTCTCTTTGTTTCTTTGTAGGCCTCATTCTGTTTTTGGTAAACAGTAGAATTATGTGTTTTACCAAAAAGCTCTACCTTGGTCTCATCTGTCCACAAGATGTTTTCCCAGAAGGATTTTGGCTTACTCGCGTACATTTTTGCAAACTGCAGCTTTTTTATGTCTCTGTGTCAGCAGTGGGGTCCTCCTGGGCCCTCCTTCCATAGCGTTTCATTTCATTGACAATGGATAGTTCGCGTTGACACTGATAGACCCTGAGCGTGCAGCACAGCTTGAATATATGGAACCTGATTGGGGCTGCTTATCCACGTTCATTCGGACTATCCTGCGTTGCAACCTTACATCAATTTTTCTCTTTCGTCCACGTACAGGGAGATTTGCTACAGTGCCATGGGTTTTAAACCTCTTGATTATGTTGTGTACCGTGGACAAAGGAACACCAAGATCTCTTGAGATGGCTTTGTAACCTTGAGATTGTTGATATTTCTCCACAATTCTGGTTCTCAAGTCTTCAGACAGCTCTCTTTGCCTCTTTCTGTTCTCCATGTTTAGTGTGGCACACACAGACACCCAATGCAAAGGTTGAGTCAACTTCTCTCCTTTTTATCTGGTTTCATGTGTGATTTTTATAGTGCCCACACCTGTTAATTGCCACAGATGAGTTTAAACGAGCATCACATGCTTGAAACAAAGTTATTTACCCAAAATTTTGAAAAGGTGCCAATAATTTTGTCTGGCCCATTTTTGGAGTTTTGTGTGAAATTACGTCAAATTAATCTTTTTTTCTCTGCTTTTTTGTATTGTTTCAATACACACAAAGGAAATAAACGTGTAACAAAATGTGTAATTGCAATAGGGTGCCAACCATTTTGGCCAAGAATTCAATGAATGGTGGAGGAGGATGTGTCATGATTTAGGAGATGTTTTCTGTGGCAATACTATTCGATACTGTGCAGAGCAAATATAAAGACATTTCCTGAGTGACAGTAAAGTTTTTTTGAAGCTGAAAATTTTAAATTAATGGAATATCCAGTCTGGAATCCTGATCTAAAAACAATTCTAATTTTGATCTTCATTGTATCTTGTAGTTGTTGGTTATGAACAATTTATTCATGGTAAGAATCCACTGATTTGACATTTTCACTCCAGATGTTGGGCTAAGTACCATTTAATGGGATTTATTTGTGATTCCTAAACTTAAATGATGATGATGAATTAAATGAATAGACCAGACGCATTTAACTAAGCGCGAAGTGCATCATCTTTGTTAACTTAGTCATGTTCAATGTTTGTTACCAAGCACACTTAAATTTTGTGTGAAATAATTACTTATGAAATGTAGGTGTCAAGGCAATCTCAGAAGATGGGCCTGCCTCCAGAGTCTTGCTGAGAAAAGAGGTGCTCCGCCTCATCATAAACCTCAGCTCCTCTGTTGGGACCAAAGGCCATGAAACAGGACTCCTGACGTAATGTTTCTGCATTCTTTTCCTCACAGATTCATGTTAAATTGCTGACAAAAACATTTTATCTTTATTGTCTGTTTTAAATTGCATTTTGTCCATAGGATAAAGGAGAAGTTTTCCTATGCATTTGATGACATCTGCTTGTACTCTGAGGTTTCTCACCTCTTAGCCCATTGTACATTTCGCTTGACGTCAAGGCGTTTCATACAGGAACTATTCCAGGATGTACAATTCATGCCAGTAAGACCCTATTAGTGCATAATTATAAATGTTGTTTGTCTTTAATGCCCCATGTTTCATATTCTTTTATCATCTGTCTTAGATGTATGAGGAGGCAGAGGCAATCCTGAAAAAACTACCAAAAGCTGTTGAAGAGAACATGGACCCTCCTGCGTAATCCTGACCATCCTCCCTTGTGCACTTTCTGCACAGCCATCCATCCTGCCACTCTATAAAAGAAAAGACTTAAGAAAAAAATAAGATATGGCTTAAAGGCTGGGCTTGCTCCTGTTGCTACAAACAGAAAACCGTTGCCAAGGAAACAAGATAACATGTTCGTCATTCACCTTTCTTCAAGCCGACATTTGCGATAAATATGGGACTCTTGTGTCTGTAAACACAAATTTAACCTGGTATGCCTAATGCTGTCTCAGACTAAAAGGGGATAAAGAGGAAGTGGTTTACCCAAATACTGCTTTCAGTATGGATTGACTATCCTGAACACTCAGTAATTATCAAGACAATGTTGAAGGATGAGATGGATCTTCAAGATGAAGATAAAACACTGAAGACTGAAGAAATCCAGCCTTTTTTTTATTTTCCAGATTTGTCTATAAATGACACAAATAAGGCATGCTATTGTGTCTGCCCAGTAATTCTGTCACACTCAAGCTCTTTATCTTTATGAAAAAACACTACAGGGGATCCTGCTGACCAGATCTGTTCTAGTTGGATGGATTTTTTTGCTTCTCTTGCCTCACTGCTTCTTACAACCTGTAGCCTCTCGTCAGCACAGACAGCCAATTACTTCTCTCTTTCAGTCAAAGACAATCAAATATCACACAGTATTGTATTTTCTATATGCCACACAGGAATATAGCATGTGAATTAATGCTAGTTTTGCGACCTACTGGCTTTCAGAGCTTAAATGTAATTCTTCACATCATTAGTCAGTTTCACAAAAAGGTGGGTTGATGTTCGGATTGTTGATCATTGTTCATTAACTGTAGAAAGCCTTGGATCTAATCCAGCATAAACCCACAATTTACCCAAGCTCTTTGCCTTCTTACCTCTGCCATGCTTGCAGCACATTCAGTGGTTTTGGAGCAGAGTTGTAACATCAACTTACTGTACTTCCTCCTTGTATTTTTTCCCCAATTACAAAAATGTTGCCATTACATGCTGCCATTACATTATAGGAATATAATTAGCCTGGATGTGTTTCCATGATACAATATCAGTCTGTCATTCACTTAGATGATGGAAGAGGAGGAGCAGATAGTCTGATGACTAAAGAATTTGTAGGTTTCCAAGGAAACGGGGTTTGCTCTGCGCTGCTACACAAATGAACTCGCTAGAGAGATGATTCATAGATCAGCTGAGTGATGTCAGATCAGATCTATTTATTGCTTGACTGTACCATAGAGTGAGCTTAACCAGAGAAGAAAATTTATTTATATTTTTCCTCAAGGCTGTATTATAATTTAACAAGTTTGTTGTTTTGTTTTTCCCTGTTTTTTGCCCCAAATTGTGGTTTCCCTTGTATAATGTGTACAGTATGTTTTTGGGGCATTGATGACCTGCAGGAAACATACAGTGCTATCAAAGGGAAGCATTGTTAATAAAACAGTTGAAATACCCAAAATTATGAGATGTTTAATTTAATTTTGAAAAACAAATTAGTTCCTATAGTGAATATAACTCATTGTTTATGCTTTGGCCTGTTTGACAGTTCTTAGATAAATATAGGCGATTTCGCCCAGTCACCTTTTGAACACCCCAACACTGAACTTTATTAAAAATTATGAGTGTGGGTGAAGAATGAAGTGGCACGCAAACATTTGGATGAAAGAGTGTTGACGTAATGCTCGTTTGGATTGGTCATTTAATAAAAATTAAGTTGCAAGGTGGCTAATGTGTTAAAATATCGCACAAAAGGTTTTGGTCCCTAATCTAGTGTGTCCAAGCTCTGTATAAACCTAAAAAGCTAAATGTTTAAATATATTTAATGTTTTTCTAATTCCACATTTTACAACAAATAAACATATTCAGAGAATGGCGACTATAATATAATGCTGGTGTGTGTGTGTGCACCTTTAAATTACTATATTAACAGTAATATTGTGAAATATTCACATATATAGAATGATTACGTTTCCTTTAAAAAAGATAAAAACATGACTTGTTCTGCCTGGTCATCCCTGCTTTCCACAGGTTGAGACAGGAAGATGGATGCTATTGCACATCTGTGTGTTGCTGTTCTCAGTCCCACTGATCCGTCTTTTAAAATCATGGAATTAACACTTTCTGTACAGACATGACTCTTTGCTGTCTATGGCCTTTTCTCTGTCCAGGTTTATGCAGGTCGTTGCAGAGGTATGTACGTGTAAAGAGCTTAGAAACAGTTGTGATGTTTAGTGCTTAGAAGTGATCAACAACCTCCTGCTTTGACTGTGAAAATTTGCCGTCCGCCTCACAGGGTTTTGACTCGAGTTCCTGTTTTTTCTCATCCTCTTCAAAACTCATGTTCTCATGGACATGGTTTGATTTGTGTTCCATCTCCAGCTTCTGTGTGGTCTTTAATTCCTCCTGCTGTATCAGAATTGCTTTATTCACACCGGGACCTGTGAAAGGACATTTGAATTATATTTATCAATAGATCTTCATCGCAGTTGTATTCATGAGCAGACGCTTGTGAAGTACTTACCAAAGTAACTGAGCAGCACAGGGAGAAAAATTAGTCCGTGAGCCATCCCCAAAAGCGTAATCACCAGGTTTAACCGGAAAAAGAAGATCTGAATGAGTTGTGCTTTGGCAAAAGCCAGCACCAGAATGCCCGGCAGGTTGGTCATAGCAACACCAGCAAACACCTACAAGAAGCCAGATGGACATTTTGATCAGTCAGCTGATCGTGCTGAAAACACATTTGAATTGAACGCTATTTGAATGCATTTACCGCGCTGCCCATCTTGGCTGTTGTCTCTTTAGCTCTCGCTACATGCGTAGGCTCAGTGCTGAGAGCGAAGGATCTCGTCATGTGGGACACAAACTCCACAGAAATGCCCACTGCCTGCAAAGTTGTGTAGATTATATAATATCACAACAAATACTGAACACCATGTAACTTCACTGGGGTATGTCGCAACCTGTGCCGGTAGATGCTTTCTGATTGGTCGATGACCCTTAGTGCTTCACCGTGAAACAAATACTCCAACACTCTACGTAAAAATGAATTTGTCCAATTCCTGCACAGCACAAGTTATCACGCTACTGCTATTTTGTATACAGGTTGACACGTTTATGGTGCATGCACTGGCCCCTACTTTACAAAACTCGTGTCTAGCCAGTACGATGACATAATCAGTGTGTATTTCATTGTGATATGGTTTGTGCTGTTGGAGTGAAATACATAAAATCGGTACTCAGCATGTACTTACCGTAACCAGATTGATGAGGGCGACAGCATTGTAATCAATGCCCCACAGGGTCATGACGCCAACAGTATCCACAGTGATCATGATTATGGTCAACAGATTGAGCAGACCGGAGCGCAGGTCTAACCCCAGCAGTAGGCAGCACACCACAAATGTGGGTAACAGACATAGAGAAATGATGACGAGTCCCTCTGGCACGATTGTCAGGTACTGCTCGTAAAATACATTTGTCACTCTGGCAGGAGGGAGAGAGAAAACAGTTGATATGAATAAAAGTGTGAAATAAAGGTAGACTGGAAAATAAAGACACATACGTGTATGGGAACACTTCAAAATTTGGATCTGTGCCTTGTATTTGCCTCATGCCCATAGTGATGTTGTGGGCAAGCTCTCTGGCTTTCATCAGCGCTCGGGTAAACTCCTGTGAGTTGGTCAAAGGGGTGTGGTAAGCCATGAACCGGGAGGCTTGGAAACACAGGGCAAGAGCGATTTAGGATATCATTTCAATACATGTCACATTCATCATTCTTGGGCTCAGCGACGCTGTTCTTTTACTTGTTGCTTTTCACATGTAAAAAAAAAAAATGGCTCAGTGTGAACGCTGTGACTGTATGGCGTTGTACTTTTTCAGCACATGCAGAATTTAGTTTGCCTGGCTGAAAATGAGTATGTTTATTAATGAAAAAGGCATTGTGGTGTGATACGAATATGTTAGAGTTAAACTAGCTATAAAATGTCTAATGTCTAATGCCAACCTTGCACAAACAAGCTCTCGGAAGACCCGTGATAAAGGCTTGTCGACGTGCAGTTGAAAGCGTTTCAAAAGTATCTCTAAAAGTCCTGATGTTCATCAGTCCACGATAAGACAGACTGTTTTGTCAATGGGGAAAGTTCAGCAATGCCTCTACTCTCCCTAAGCGTGGCCAACTTGTTAAGATAAAGACTTCTCAGGCACATGCTTGCTAACATCTCTGTTAGCACAGCTGTGATAAGTAAAACAAGTTCAAAACCCCATTTCTGCACATTTGAAGTTTGCACAAGAGGTCCTGGTTGTTCCACTTCCAGTAAAATATTTTTTGGACAGATGAAACCAAAGTCAATGTGTTTGGAAGGAGCACACAACTGTGGAACAAAGAGACACATCTTCGCTGTGAAATATGGTGGACAGAGTGTCGTGATGGCTGTCGTCAACAGAAAAATTAATTCCCTATCAAGATTTTTTGCAGGGGAACTTGAGGACATCTGTCTGCCAGCTGAGGCGCAACAAAGGGATGTGTGGCACAACAGGACAACTGTCTGAGTTTAGCAATATCCTTTGGAGGTCTGGTGTGACTCACTCTGGGCATACACCCAGAAGACACGTATTCTCCTACTGATGATTTCCTACTGTACATTTAAAGATTTCTGCTAGCCCAACCCAAAGGTTTACAGTGTTTGGGTGGTATTAGTTTAAGCTAGTTTTGTTTGTCTATTGATGATAACGCATTTTATGGCCAAAGGGTTGACATATTTTTACTTGTAACTCTTAGCTCT
The DNA here is from genome assembly GCA_015343265.1 of Pao palembangensis. NCBI lineage: Eukaryota > Metazoa > Chordata > Actinopteri > Tetraodontiformes > Tetraodontidae > Pao > Pao palembangensis. Next base: position 21,646,305 of record CM027081.1, read on the forward strand.
TAGCTTTGGCCTTTTCTTGTGTGCGCGTTTCAATCTTCTGTATTTTGACAATGACATGAGCCGTAGTTTCCCAGTTTGAGATCACGTACCTATAATTTCTCCATTCTCATCTCGTACCACAGCTTTGTCATATGCCCCAAGACCTCTGTCAAGAGAAATAATAAACATTTGCATCAGTGTTTTCCTTATTTTTGTGTGTACTGTAAATGAGCAAATGGCAATACACACCCTTTGGGGCACTGCAAGTCGGGCCGGTTACCCAAAAAGATCGGCAAGAAACGATCGAATTGGCTCACACTAGGCCTGACAATGCCGTCCATAGAGGGAATCATACACTTCAACAAACACTTTTTTGAGGCTATTGTGACAAAAAAAGAGAGTCTGTTATGTGTTATGTTATGTGTGTGCTTTTAAATTGTTTGGTGTTTTTTTTTTTTTTTTGTAGAGATACTCACGTTCGCTCGCAGGACAGAACTTTCCAAAGTTTATAAGTGTGGTGTACAGACGACAGCATCTCGATCCAGGGTTTAGCCAGTCGATGAAATCATCCACCCAGGAGTTTGATGGAATAGCGATGTAGGATCTATACATCATCAGGCAAATGTCAGCATTTACACTTGGAGGTGTGACTTTTTATTTTTTTTGTTACATAGAAAAACAAATACGTTAATGGATATTGTTTTCTCCTAATGTTGTTTCTGACAATGTAAATTTGAGTTTGAACATCCTGCCCAAAGGAATGAGCTCTCTCAGTACGTTGCCATTTACCCTAGCTCATCAAATGGCTAATGAGTGATGGAACTAGCCATCATGTAGCCCAGTCCTAAAGCAAATTACCAGATCTGTAGGCTTTAAGATCTGGACTGAGCTGGAGACTTAATCCTTATTAACGTAAAATAAACAATATGCATTAGATTAGTATAACCTTATATAAAGTAATTTCCTGTTTTTGCTGTGATGACCAGGTGGACTGTAGGGTATCAGACATGTGGGATCACATCCTAGGTTTGATTTTATCATGGGCGACATTGCTTCTTTCATAATTACATACTCATAAAATTCCACTTCCTATGTGCGTGGCACTCACATAGGAAGTGGAATGTCATATTCTGATCTATTGTCATGTATATGTATACTCATAGAGGTTCTGAGTGATTCTGTTAAGGGTCAGTAATGTTTAGATTGCAGGGTGTATTTTTATTTGGTTTTACATACTTAGTTTTATCTTAGACACAGGTATTGATGCAATCATTTTTTTACACAAAAATGTTGGAAGCACCTTAGACAGACGTTTTAACAGGCCAAAGAGAAATTCAAGGACCCTCCTGAACGGTGAAGTAAGAAAGGGAGTTACAAGCAGGCTGCAATAGTTTTAATAAACTGTTCGGATTTTTCCTCTCCTGGGCTGCCACTTTATCGTGGTGGAGGGGTTTGCGTGTCCCAATGATCCTAGGAGCTCAGTTGTCTGGGGCTTTATGCCCCTGGTAGGGCCACCCATGGCAAACAGGTCCCAGGTGAGGGACCAGACAAGGTGCAGCCAACAAACCCCTATGATGAATGAAATAGTTGCTCTTGGCTTTCCCTTGCCCAGACGCGGGTCACCAGGGCCCCCTCCTGTAGCCAGGCCTGGGGGTGGGGCACGCTGGCGAGCGCCTGGTGGCCGGGCCTTTGCCCATGGGGCCCGGCCGGGCACAGCCCGGAGAGATAACGTGGGACCCCCTTACCATGGGCTCACCACCTGCAGGAGGGGCCAGAGGGGTTGGGTGCAGTGTGATTTGGGTGGCGGCTAAAGGTGGGGACATTGGCAGTCCAATCCCCGACTGCAGAAGCTAGCTCTAGGGACGTGGAACGTCACCTCTCTGATGGGGAAGGAGCCTGAGCTGGTGCGAGAGGTTGAGAAGTTCCAATTAGATATAGTCGATCTCACCTCGACGCATGGCAAGGGCTCTGGAACCAGCCTTCTTGAGAGGGGTTGGACTCTCTTCCACTCTGGAGTTGCCGATGGGGAGAGGCGGCGGGCAGGGGTGGCAATTCTTGTCGCCCCCCCCGGCTCCTTGCCTCCTTCAATGCTAACGTAAGCAACAACAGTGAGACCTGGAGGGGTGTGATCGGGAAGAATGGCCCTCCTGATCTGAAGCCGAGTGGTGTTCTGTTGTTGGACTTCTGTGGTCGTCACAGATTGTCCATAACGAACACCATGTTCAGGCATAAGGGTGTCCACATGTGCACTTGGCACCAGGACACTTTAGGCCGCAGTTCGATGATCAACTTTGTGGTCGTGTCGTCGGATTTGCAGCCGCATGTCCTGGACACTTGGGTGAAGAGAGGGGTAGAGCTGTCAACCAATCACCACCTGGTGGTGAGGATGCCAGACAGACCCGGCAGACCCAAACGTATTGTGAGGGTCTGTTGGGAACGGCTGGCAGAGTTTCCTGTCAGAAGGAGCTTCAACTCCCACCTCCGGGAGAGCTTCAACCATGTCCCGGAGGAGGTGGGGGACATTGAGTCCGAGTGGACCATGTTCCGTGCCTCCATTGTTGAGGCGGCTGACCAGTGCTATGGTCAGTGCCTGTCGTGGTGGCAACACCCGAACCCGCTGGTGGACACCGGTGGTGAGGGATGCCGTAAAGCTGAAGAAGGAGTCGTACCGAGCCTTTTTGACCTGTGGGACTCCTGAGGCAGCAGACAGGTACCGGCGGGCCAAGCGGAGTGTGGCTGCGGCGGTCACTGAGGCAAAGATCCGGATGTGTTCAGGGAGGCCATGGAGAACGACTTCCGGACGGCTTCGAAAAGGTTCTGGACCGCCATCCGGCGCCTGAACAGGGGTAAGCGGTGTATTGTCAACACTGTGTACAGTGGGGATGGTGTGCTGCTGACCTCGACTCAGGACATTGTGGATCGGTGGAAGGAATACTTCGCAGACCTCCTCAATCCCACCGACGCGCCTTCCAGTGAGGAAGCAGGGCCTGGGGACTCGGAGGCGAGTTCTGTTATCTCCGGGGCTGAGGTAGCCGAGGTTAAGAAACTCCTCGGTGGCGGGGCCCCGGGGGTGGATGAGATCCGCCCAAAGTTCCTTAGGGCTCTGGATGTTGTAGGGCTGTCGTGGTTGACACGACTCCTCAATGTCGCGTGGACATCGGGGGCAGTACCGCTGGATTGGCAGACCGGGGTGGTGGTCCCTCTTTTTAAGAAGGGGGACTGGAGGGTGTGTTCCAACTACAGGGGGATCACACTCCTCAGCCTCCCCAGCAAGGTCTATTTTATTTTTAGAATTTCTAGGCGCAGCCATGGTGTTGAGGGGGTCCGGATTGGTGACCTCAGTATCGGGTCTCTGCTCTTTGCAGATGATGTGGTCCTGTTGGCTTCATCTGTCCGTGACCTCCAGCTCTCGCTGGATCGGTTTGCAACCGAGTGTGAAGCGGCTGGGATGAGAATCAGCGTCTCCAAATCTGAGACCATGGTTCTCAGCCGGAAAAAGGTGGCGTGCCTTCTCCGGGTCGGGGAGGAGATCCTGCTCCAAGTGGAGGAGTTCAAGTACCTCGGGGTCTTGTTCACGAGTGGAGGAAGAATAGAGCGGGAGATTGACAGGCGGATCGGTGCGGCGTCTACAGTAATGCGGACTCTGCACCGTTCCATTGTGTTGAAGAGAGAGCTGAGCCGAAAGGCGAAGCTCTCGATTTACCGGTAGATCTTTGTTCCTACTCTCACCTATGGTCATGAGCTTTGGGTAGTGACCGAAAGAACAAGATCGCGGGTACAAGCGACGAGTTTCCTCCATAGGGTGGCTGGGCTCTCCCTTAGAGATAGGGTGAGAAGCTCTGCCATCCGGGAGGAGTTCGGAGTAGAGCCGCTGCTCCTCCTTGTTGAGAAGAGCCAGATGAGGTGGCTCGGACACCTAGTCAGGATGCCTCCCGGACGCCTCCCTGGTGAGGTATTCAGGGCACGTCTCTCCAGTAGGAGGCCCCCCAGGAAGACCCAGGACACGCTGGAGGGACTATGTCTCTCGGCTAGCCTGGGAACGCCACGGTATCCCCCTGGAAGAGCTGGATGAAGGCTGGGGAGAGGGAAGTCTGGGCTTCCCTGCTTAGGCTGCTGCCCCTGAGACCCAACCCTGGATAAGCGGCAGAAGATGGATGGATGGATGGATGTTCAGATTTTTGTATGACTGGACTTGCGACTTCAGTGAGTAGCATCACTACTCAGTGATGTCTTAGTGTCCTAGAAGGCTTGCAAAGGTAGATAGAAAAAATTCCCCAAATTCAGGGATGATCTCAGGCAGTCTGCATGAGAAGTTCAACTTGGGAGAAGCTCTTTCCCAGCAAGACAATATCTCCAAGCATACAGCAAAAGCTTCACCAAAAATGTAGCTTTTGTCCAAGTTACAGCCCGGATCCAATCGAGAAATTGTGACCGGATGTGATCATTTCGCACTCAGTCCTCAGACAACCTGACAGATCTTCAGATGTTTTGCAATGATTGGAGCCAAAGGTGCATCTACCACATACTGACCTAAAGTGGGTGAATATTTATGCAATTAGTTTACAATAGCCATATAAAGAAAAATATCCGAAAGCTCAAATTATATTGACCATTTTTTCATGCCTTTGCATTCTCCTATGCCACAAAATTTTATGACAGCATTGATCTTAAAGCTAACAATATTATACCTCCATAATCTTCAACATAAATAAGCATTGGTGTGTTTATTATTTTAATTAGGTTTGATGCTTACTCAGAAATTTGATAATTAATACGTCACAAGTAAGGACCGCAAGCAACTTGCCCATTAGTGAGCCTGAGATTTTGAAAAAAAAAATTTTTTTTTGAAAAGTGCACGTATATATGTTATAATGACACAACTCATGTCACAGGTTCATTATAGCAGGTATGTTTGAGTGTTTAGTTTTTGTAGTTGGCATATTTAGTCGGTGGCACCATTTACTTGCTATCATTACTGGAACAAAGTTTATCATTATCTGATCTGACGGGATGGTTTCTGATATGCAAGAGGTTATTGAGATATTGCTAGGTTCAAGGATCTTCCAAAGAAATGGAACAATCTGAAGGACAAAGGCAGAAAAATCCCTCTCCACTACTGTGCAGTGAAAAGGTTGTGCAAGAAAACTGAAGAGGAGCTCACATTCACATGTGAGGCAAAACTCACAGTTCAGGGTATTCTGTGGCATACTGGATTTTCTGGGTGAAAGAGTATGGATCACAGCCGACACTGGAGCAGACTGCATTCATGCCACTCACTGAGGTGAAGTTAAAGCCCTTTTTTGTTACGAAATAAACTGGTGCTCCAACCTTAAAGTACTTGTACAAGTACTCAAAGTACTTCAGCATATAGGAGTCCTGTAGCAGAAACAGATTTTGTATTTGTAGTTAGTTATGATGAAGTTAGTGTCCATGTATCCAATATTTGATGCGACTCGCCTTAGGCATTGCCAACTCTTGATCCAGACCCACTTTTACGTGAAACAGGAGGAATATAGAGCCACAGAACATGAAGATGAAAACAAACATCTGTAGAGAACACCAGACAGAATTAACACATTTAGTGGCAACATACATGTAAATGTCATCGGATCTTTACCACTATGATCCTGCTGTATCGGTTTAGGAGGGCTGGAGTGTAGTATTTCTTCATGAAAGGCAGCAGGAAGCCCTCGTTGGGTTTGTTGCGACGTCGGCGTGACACTTTAATGCAGCACAGCAACTCACAGCGGTTGCTGTCTTGGCGCCTGCAGTCGAGGGATAGCAGCGCTACGAAGGCAGTCATCTGAAGGGCAAAATCCAGGAGGATAGCCACTGCAGCGTACAGAGCGAAAGACTTCACCGCTGGCATGGTGGACAGGGCACCTTGGAGGATGACACAAACACACATGAACGTTCTCATGAAAGAATCTCTCATCTGTAAAATTAGACCAGAATTTGAGAAGAAATCTGTAAATATAAGGGCTAAGAACCAACTGGTCACATGATCAACTGGAGTCCAAAGATAGTTTTTAGTCTGTAGCTTACCAAAATTACTAGAAATTTCTACATTAACAATGTTAATGGCAGTAGACAACAAAAGCTCCTACCAAAGAAGAAGCAAACTGCCTCAGAGAGACTGCATAGCAGCATGCTGGGAGCTACATTTCCGAGGATGCGTCCGATCTGCTCCTCTCTCTTTTCCCCAGGCTTTCGCACATCTCTCTGCAAGGAAAAAAAGGGTTAAATCATCAAAGATTATCAATAATGTGTATCAAAATTTGGTACCACAGACCACACCTGGTACTCCAGGACAAAGATGAAGATGTTGTCAGCTCCAACTGCTAGCACCAAGAAAGGCACGACCTGTACAATGATCAGTGATGAGGGGATCCCAACCCAGGAACAGAAGCCCAAGGAGGACAGAACGGCACAGCTGACCACCAGGATCCCGCCCAGCCCAACCAGAAACTTGGAGTCCACCTGAGCACAAAGAGATAAACCAGCAGATACACAGTTAGCTTGCTGAATCAGTCTGGGTCTCATGCATTTTGCTGCATCGCATTTTCTGCACTGTATATGTTATTGACCGATAAACACGTGTTTTACTGCATAGTCATTATTTAGTTGATACAGCTTTACTACTGCCTTATCACACAGGTGATAAGAACTATTGAAGCAGTATTGCATTCTAGGCGGTGGTTTATCGGAAATATATTATATAATTTTTCATTTAAAACAAAATCAATTTATACAGCTTTTAATGGAAATTAGTATGGTTTTCGTGTTTGTTTGTTTGTTTTTTTTAAATCATGCATAGAGTGCAAGTGGCAGGATATTACATGTAAGGGTTCAATTACCGGACCTAATTGTGTAAGTTATTGAAGAAAATGTGTTGTTCAATGTTCTACTCATTTACTATCTTTGAAAATGTCAGTGAGAGGACTAATGGAATATAATCAGGAGTCCCAACCAGCGGTAGCTGTTTTTGTTCATTCTCGGAAACAAATGAGCGTGCCGGTATGTTTCCAGTGGTAAACTTAACAAACTGTGCTGCTGAACAATTGGATCTGATACTACTACTACTACTACTACTACTACTACTACTACTACTAATAATAATAATAATAATAATAATAATAATAATAATAATAACAACCACAATGCGTTTCCATGAAGTGAACTCTCCCAGTGCCACAGCAATGTACAGAAAGATAACAGCGTAGCTGATCATGAAAATGGGAATATCCTCTGCAGTTGTCCGATTTATCTCATCCTCCAAAGACCTCTGTTAAACAGATCAGACAAGAAAGGCGGTAAGAAAATGCAAAGTGCCTTTAAAAAAAAATATGAATCTATTAAAGATTAAAATGTACCTCTGCCATGTATGCAAAGGTGAAGTTGGTAGAAGTATTTTTCTGGTATTCCTGGACAATTTTAAGAAACTCTGCCTCCCACTGCATTGCCACTTTAAACTTGGTGTCGTTTCGAGCATAGTTGTTGAGGGAAAAGGTCAGGAGGAGAGCTTCGGAGTTGGTGAAGTCCTCATCTTTTTTTTAAAAAAAGAATGTTGAAAGGAGGCTTTTTTGGGGTTCATCACACAGATGGGAAAGTCAATCACTCACTCTGGTATCCTCCTACAGCCAGAAACGGAAAGACAGGAGCTCCATAATCGGCCATGCAGCTCATACCTAAATCAGTGACGTCTTTGAAGGACAGCGGAGAGCTTGAAAAGAGAAGGAAGAAGGAAACGAGTAAATAAGTTGTGGGCAGTTTGTGTTGTTTCCCCTGTACCGCAAATTATAGTCACATATTTGCCTTCTTTTTCTATCTTTAATCAGATTGTTCAGACAGTTTTAATAGTAAGGTGCAAAATTAGATGGAAATTTAGGATGGCACTGAAATTTAAAAAATAGCTCAAAGATAATGGATGCTTTCTTAGACACACCATTTTCTTTTATTTTTTCCCCATCAAATACTTACTTGAAGCAGTAGATTAGGTGATCTCTCCAGTCCACCTCTTTAGTCACTTCAAGCTCTGTCATGTTCACCTTTGCATTAATATTCTCCAGACTGTTCTGAAAGTACTGTGGCAAACTGTTGACTGCACAGTCTGTCAGGGAGGCATTGTTTGGGTTCAGTGGTGCAAAACACACATCCTTCAGGGTTGCGGTGCGGTTCAGATCTTCTGACCAGAACTCTATGTTCTTAAAAAACAAACAAACAAAAAAAAAAAAAAAAACCGGCACAATGTGGCAGCAATGTGTCACCATATTGAGACTGAACAGCCATAGCCTCTTTATTCATTTCTGTATTATTATTATTATTATTGTTGTTGTTTTTTTTTTACCTGTATTCGTTTCTGGAGCTCCAGCAGCTCAATGATGAGATCTTTGGATATAATCCCACTTAAGTTATGCTGTCCAAACAACAAAGAATCATACACGTATCCTTTTCTGCCTGGTGCTGTCAAGATCAGCTGGTTTGTCCTGAAGAATGGGTCAAAGTGTGCGTCATGAAAAGCTTTCTCCTGACGTGCGCGGCTATTGGGGGCTGACCATAGTTCTACGGGGTCAGTAGTCAGTTCAATGTTCTTAATGCCGGCAGACAAAACACCCACTATTATGACTGACAGCAGAAGCACCTGGAAGGAAGAATTAACATTGACACGTGGGCTTTATTAGACCAAAGACATTTCAAATCTGTTCTAATCAGATCATGTAAAAATGTTTTAGCAGTACTAACCATTAGGGGATACGTGGCCATGACTGTTCCCCAAATCTGAAACTTCGAGCTAAGGAAAGCTTGAGCAAGTTGACTGTTGTTGTCAGCACATGTCATCTCTGAGGGAGAAATGAGCCGCTGAGTCACATCATGACTCTTCTGGTCATTCCTCTTCAGCCCTTTCTTATCATTATTTCTCCTCATCAAGTAAGCGACAAAGAGGTAGAAAAGGAAGGCAAATATCAGGAGACACAGTAAGATGATAGAAATGAGGAGGAAACCATCTATCCCTAATAACTGGAAGGGGCCAGGAGGCAGTGCAGGCGGGGGAATCTTCGGGCATGACTCTTGGCAGTCCTGGCAGGAGCAGGCCTTACCTCCAGACGAGGTGGTTTCATTACACTTCAAAGCATTTCCACTGTAAGGAACTATGCCCTCTGGCAAGCCCTCAGTGTCCCCAGGTTTGATCAAGTGGAAGTCAATGTCCAGTGGAGCCAGTCCGTTACTAGAGTCTCCCTGAAAGTCATACCAGCGCTGGGGATTGCAGTGCTTACTTCCAAACCGACCGCACATAGTGCCAATGGCAAGACCTCCTGTGGCTGGGATTCTAACATTTTTACAAGACTGAAAGGAGGCATCTGCGAAGTCGGTACTGAGGAATGCCGCATAACCCACCACACCCTCTCTTGTTATGTTGTCAAAGCCGGTGACATTGGTGACTTTTGTAACTTTTATTATCTTAGTCTGCTGGGGGTTGCAGGTGGTAATGCAATGGAAGTGGACAAAGTTGTCAGCGCAGGAAGGGCAGCGGATCAGTACTGCTTTGGACAGGGCCAGACTTGCCTCAAGGGATGACAACTGGTTGATGGAGCAGCAGGCGTATGTTTTATCCTCCCCCTGGTCCAACATGGGGCAAACCTGCAGCCATAACAGAGGCTATTTCAGCAATGGCCACACAAACTAAACATCACTTCCTGTGAAAAGAACATCCTTCATACATTTAAGAAGAACAAAGAGAGCGCTATTCTCTATCAATGTGAACTCTTCATGAGCAACAAACCTGTCTGAGTTTCCTGTAGTGTTCTCCTGAAAGAGGAATAGCACGAGTGCTGTTGAGACAGGGGATGATAGGATCGATAAGGGGATCTTTATCACCAAGCAAAGGGTTAAGACCACACTCCTCATAGAAAGCACAGTAGCCCGGTTCATCTTGTGTCTCTGAAAGCACCTGCAGCAAAGTCAAAAATCAACAAATCAATGTCAATGTCAGTCAGTCTGTCAAGTATGACTGTCATGTCATAAGCACTTCCTGTGTGTGCACTATATGCATGGTGGACTTTATTCTCTGATTTAGTTGCTTTCATTTATCAGTTGAATATCATATGTTGATAAATATATTATTACTACAACTACAGAATGATAATAAAACTTTAAATTAAATTTGCCTACTAACAAGGAATTGTATTGCAACATTCTGTTCTCATTCAATTGTTCTTTACATAGTTTAATGTGCCGACAACAAAATCATACAAAAATTATCTATGGAAATCAAATGAATTAACCCATGGAGGTCTGGATTTGGAGTCACACTCAAAATTAAAGTGGAAAACACACTACAGGCTGATCCAACTTTGATGTAATGTCCTTAAAACAAGCCAAAATGAGGCTCAGTAGTGTGTGTGGCCTCCACGTGCCTGTATGACCTCCCTACAACCGCTTGGGAGTTACATTGTGTTATTTAAGCATTCCCTTAAAGGGAACGCTTATATATATATATATATATATATATATATATATATATATATATATATATATATATATATATGTATATATATATATATGTATATATATTCATGTTACCTGACTAAATTGTAGTCCACACTCACAAAAAACTTTGTATTACTATAAAAACAAAAATTACTACCAAAAACACAACAGACTTTGTGACTATGCATGTTTTCAGTATTTTTCAAAGGCGCACTATGCAATCTTACATGGTTTCAGCACAATTTCATTTTTGTCTCAAATCGTTGCCATCAATCCACTAACCCCCTGCTCACTGAATACACTGTGAAAAATGTAGACAATGCAGGGGTTGCAAACGCCAAAAAACACTAGTGGCACAGGCTGCGCACCAAAACATGACAAACCACGTTATAGCCAATCACTGAAAAAATGGTTCAAGGATGGATGGAATTAGTGCACGTGCAGATATGTTGGGACAGTGAACAGCATTGATTGACCGTCGTGAGTAATTACGTTTACATGCATGCAAGAAAACCGAATGCCTTTGTTAGTTGTTTAAGATAATACACGTGGATGCCTTAGCTTGATTAAAATCTGAGAGTACGTGCGTTAACACTCGCGCTAGAAAGTCAAACTCCTGCGTGAGTGCGACCACATAAAATAGGAGTAGACCTCAGGGTCTCCTGATTCGGGTTAGCTTTAAGCTAACTGAATGTCTGATTCGTTCTTCACATTTGGAAACTCTTTGTGTTGCATTGCTCATGGTTGCTCATCAGTGCCAATTAAGCATTATATATTGCTTTTTTCTTTGACGTAAGCCCCAGAGGTGGTTTGACTTCAAACATAGTGCGATTACTGCCAATTGCTTTGTAGACGAAAAGTGCGGTTGCTATAATTATTCATGCCAGTTGAACTAGAGGTGTAGTCCGAGTTAGTTTAGATGAAAACGCACTTAGTATCTGAGAGTAGATAGCTGGACAACGCCGTGAATAACATCTAATGACTCAACACGGTAGCCTACTTTTGAAAATGACCGAGGCAAGGTCACGAACCAAGAGAAGATGCTCAAATGAATATATGGCACGGAATGCAGAAATTGAGAAGAAACGAGGACCCAAATTTACATCGGGGTATTGATTCAAAGGTGGCGAGAACTCAGCTCTTCGTGACGGGAACATGGGGACGGTGACGTTGTTCAGGATTGCACTTCATTAGTTTATTTTAAAATAATAATTTCAACACAGAGATTTACCCTAACCTTTCCTGTCACTATGGAAGATTTTAAAACTTAAATAAACATAGATCAAATAAGCACACATTAAAATCAGAATTATGTAAGAGTGTATTCTGTTGCTTTTTAAAATTATAAAGGCTTTGAATACTAAATTAAGAGGCTTTTACTTAAAACAACAAAAACAATAACCATAACAAGTCTAACTTCACCACATACAAATCTCATGACAAATGCGCAAATGTCAGTGAATCAAAATTTGCATTACAGCATCGAAACAGACTTGTGTGTCTTGCTATTTTTGACAGGATTGTGTGAAGTGACCTGCTCATTGTTAAAATATATTCCGTGTTTTATGCTTGACCACGTTTAAGCTCAGAGGGAGCCGGCCTTCTCGATAGTGAGACCTATACTCCACCTATACTATACCTGAACAAACCAGCCCCTCCACATAACGCCGGCACCTACACTGACTGATTTTAAATTTCTCCTGAAAAGACACACCTTTATTTCTGGCTTTTGATATCTAGGAGATTGACTTATCTTTTTTGTTTTATGAGGTAAGGTTGGGTTGGATTAGATTCCACTAAAATATTAGCCACAATATTAAGTAAATAACCCTGTTTAAAAAAAAAAAAGATGACGGTGATTCAGTGTTTCTACCCAAAAGTGACAATAATTACATTAACAGTTAATGAATACAGGTTTATCTTACCACACCAGCCAGAAAAATGAGGGCAGCGAAGCAGCTCATGATTCCTAAGAGTCCGTCAAAAGTAAAACCAAATAATCAATCAATAAAATCAAAGTGTGTGTTGTCCACTAATGTCCAAATGGAAGGTAGATTAGGCAAAGTAACACAGTGAGAAGTGCTGCCTGACTTCGAGCACTCTTTCATCTGTCTGTCTAACTGTCAGGACATCAGGGAATGGTTAGTGTCGCTGCACGTGTGACGTGCATAGCATTTATCTGGTCTGACTGGACAGTGGGCCAATAGCAGCACTGGATGATCAATGCCTCTGACTGATAATTAACGTGGAAGACACATTGATAGTGTTGCTGGGGAGATCCAGAAAAACTGCAGGTAAGTTAAAAAATACAGGCACACCCACTACTTTTGGTGATTTTGCTAAATGAATATCAGACTATAAAAGACAGTGGGACGTGTGCAGTGAACACGGCCTGACACTGACAACTTTTGACGTCATCTGTGTATAGAGGCCATGGTCACATGTTTTTAAAATTGATTTCAGCATTAAAAAGCAAATCCCAACTCGAAGACAGCAGCAGGCCGCCCTACTAAGACACCATGACTCGTCACATCCTTTGGTCAAAATTGTAATTACTGTTGCTATCACATCTGTCAAGGATATACTGGAGATAAAGGTTTCAGTTGCTATTATCAAGACTAAGGTGCATGTGCTTTTGAATGTGATAAAGATAGAAGAAAATAGTGGGAAAGACAAGAAGAAAAGGGATAGATATGCTGATGTACTTGCTGATAACAGCAACAGAGACGTTTGTGACTGTGTACAACTAATACAAACATCTTTTACATAGTGAACCTAAACCAAATCAAAATGTGAACATGAGATTACCTTCTATTGTGTTACATTCATCAAGTCTTTTTTTTTATTTTTATGTTTTACCTTGCACTTCATTAATAAAATTAGATTTTCATTATATCTTTAGTTGAAATCTAATCTACACACTGGTTTATGATGCGTCTAAAAATGGTGTAAAAACATCATGTTCCTCATCTGATGTATGTATATGTATATACAATATTTCTGTACAATAAATCACATTTTGTCAGGCTCCTGGTTGTGTGAAATATTTAATATACTGCTACAGTTTGAACATTAAATGTGATTGCATACCTTGAGTCACTCACAGCAGAAAGAGCAATCAATTGTGTTTAAATTTCATTTAAATATTGATAAATAAACTAAATATAAACGAGGCCACAAAAATTTACTCCTGTGCTGAACCTCATTATTTTTTCAAGGAAACTGGCTGCTGTGGAACAAAACACATTTTTCGGTGACTGAATTTACATATATTTGCAATTCAGAGAATTAGATAAATTAAGAATTTATAATTGCTTATACCTATGTTATATTATATTCAAGTATGGTAACATTCTGGTACTGACAGAGAGGATGTAGCTCAATAGTTCTACAAATACCTAACTAACTAAATAAATACATATCAAGTATGGAAAGAGTATTATTTACTATAATAACTAATACTATACTTACTATTACTTAAATGTCCACATGTATGCTATTTGATTGATGTATTATATTTGAAACTGGTTCTTTAAGACAAAATCTATGAATGAGTACTATCACCTTCAGATTTATCATTTATTTGCTTTTGACGGGAGCATAATGTACTGGCACTCATTCTTTATGAGTAGCATAAAATAATGGAGTAGAAAAAAAAACAATAAAACATGATACCAGAAGTAAATTCCCGAAAAGAAGCACACATTGTAACTTTAATACTTGATCTTGTTTATATAATTTTACCTGTGTTTCATTGTTCGTTTATTTTTTTCTGAAAACGCTGCAAAAATATTTCAGCAGTGGCATTACAGAAGTGTATCTGATAACCACTATGCAGCGTTAGATGATGGTCTAAAGGTAATGTTTTGTACTTTGCACATCTGTGGTATTGTTGTCAGTGCATGTCCTGACAGTGACAGGATACATACATACATCGGTAACAGGAAAGTGAAAGTTTTGGGCTGCATCTCTGCAAAAAGGAGTTGGAGATTTGGTCAGGATCAATGCGGTCCTCGTTGCTATGACCAGATACTGTGTGATTGGCCCCCAAATGAATCTGCAGCAAAACAGTGGCCCCAAACTTACAGCCGATGTCATTAAGAAACATCCAAATTATAACGAAGAAAAAGAAGTCCTGGAATTTCTCTAATCTCAAACTAATTAACGAGGATGTCAGGATGTCGGGGATTACACGCAGAGATTCTTAGAATTAACTTCTGTTCATTCACTTAGCTTTGTTGACTGTTTATAATAAACTATGAACACATCCATGTTTAAACTATTCTTAGTTTACATCTTTTTTTTACTGCACATATATGCATTTTTACATACTGACAGACATATGGTCCAAAGAGGTCCAAAGAGCAAAACCTCCTTTATGAAAAATGCATTTTTGGAGAAACCTAGAAAAAAAAACTTAAAGAATTCTATTTGTTAATTATATGGATACACAGTGTTGCTGATCTATATTATTACCGTGAACTTAGCTTTAACATTTCCCACATTAACGTGAACCTTTCATGCAATGTACATCTTTTTACTGCATTAAAAAAAACATTGTTTAATTTCTTATTATGATAACCAGTAAACACATCAAAGCCTTTAAACAGCAGAATTAGGTCCATGTTCATGGTTTATGCCTGCTTTTTACACTGTACCTGTTGAAATAGTGATAAAATTCCTCCGATTTAGAAACAGAATCTTTTCTTTCTAACCTTGCTGATCTCCTGTCGAGACAGACACACGTTCCAGTTTTATGATGGAGTTCTTATCATATGTTATTTAAAGTGGCCCTTTCCTTGCTGGCTGGTAGAACAAGCTGTTTACCTTGGCTTATTGGACTTGGGTGAAGGGTAGTTTCCTCTAAATGGTCTTACGTGTATCAGCTGATAACTGCATGACAAGATAATAAAGTCATTCAGAAAGGCTGATCCTCAAAAACTTGCAATTACAATCCGTTGCTTTCCTGTTTCGTTCTGTTCTTCATCTGTCAATGGCACGATCTCTCAAAAATGTTTTTTTTTTTTTCATTTAAAATAATTATTTTGTATTTTCTATTGGAATTATGGTATTTTGTCCACCTGAAATGTGCAGGTTTCCTCGTATCTGTATGCAACTCAATAGGATACTGCAGCATTCTTTTGATTTAAAGACAATATTAAAGATGTTTATCTTGAATATAGATTTTCTGCTCAATAATACAAATTGCCAGTATTCATCTCATAAACCATTTTAACATTTTCATTTAATAAATGATGAGCATATTTCGATTTTAAAGTCAGTCAGTCAGGGAAAAAAAAAGAAAAGTTCTGGAATCAGATTCTTTGAATAGACCAAGTCTGACATATCCAGATATTAAAGTCTTTGGTGGTTATAGCTATAATTTCATTGTCTTGTCCATATAGTTTTGGGAACTTAAAAACTTCTGGGTATTCCTCATAAGGCGCTGCATATATTTAGAAATCCTTTTAAAATAAGCCTCAAAATTTGCACTTGTTACACTCTTTTTGTTAATGTAAAGTCTACTTTGGATGTGTATAGAGGCAAAATGATAAAATGTCCATTTCAAATATTTTAGATTTGATTCTCATTTACAAAAGGAAACCAAGAGAAACAGGAAAATTCATTTGCTAATCTGCAAAAATTTGAGGAAACACTGTAGGTCCCAGAATACAGCTTTAATGAGAAATATTTATTAGCAAAAATAATTGGTGAGAATGCGTAATTCGATTTAGGTTTTTGGATCAGATGACATTTCAGTGAGTCATGCAAGAGTCACCGGCATCAGTATCACTTCAGACTGTGTGACCATAAATATTTAGACAGCACTACATCCACTGGCCAACTCTTTCTCTGGATAAATAAACCATCACTAGAGAGTAGCGCACCCCCCAGGGAATCACTCAACATTACAAGAATTTTGTTGTCACCTGAGTTCTGAAAAGTACATAATGCACATTTATGCCAATGGTGGTGCTCCAAAATATCAAGCTAAATTAAATCCCTGAAATGAATACATGACAAAATCTTATGGTTTTTCAAATTCTCTACTTTTTAATTTCTTACAATAACAGCACTGTTGAACAAAGATACATTGGCCAATTAGCAGCTTTATGCATTTTTATTTGATTTCTCTTCCTATTCCTTGTAAAATTGCTATTTTTTTTCTTCTTTCCAGGCAATGATATAGCAGACAAAGCTAGTAAGTTAGTGGGGTACTATATAACATTAATATCTACCCAAAAGCCTTCTTCTCTGATTAACCAGATCCCATGCGCCAAACCCACACACTGGAACTGCTTAGAATTTACCTGTTATGAAACCAATGACCTTATTTATAGTCAGCTAAACCTAATAGAATTTTTAGCTGATATTACTGACATAACCCTGAGATTTAGTTAAATATTCTATACAGAATATCAGTTATCTGCAGTGGTTTCTTTTTAATTGTTTTCAGTAAGAATGTACTGTCAACGTGAACTTTTTCTGGTAAATGATTTATCAGCAATGTTCAAATCAGATCCATAGAATGAGACATTCCAAGCCGATGCATCATTTTGTGCCATTTAGTCAATTTTACTATTTAAAACTGAATCTAATAATAGAAGCTTGACAGTGTGGAATGTTACATGTAAAAAAAAAAAATCATCAGTTAACCGCAAATTTATTCCAGAATGTCAAAATATTACAGGAATGGGAACATTTTCTACCCCTATGAAACGTACATAGATGAAAACAAAACACCTGGCTCATTGATGACACTTTAGTACAAAAGCATCAAGACAAATCAAAATGTAAAGTTAAAAAAAAAATAATAATAATAACCCACACGCAATACATGTCAAAGTTAAAAACGTACTACTTGAATTTTCAAATACAATATGAAAGACGGCATGGAGAAAACATTGATTCAAAATCTGCGTTGTTTGTTAGGTCCAGGTCCATAGTCTCCAGGCCCAGGGACCCCCCTGGGGAAGACCCCCTGGCCTCCACCAGGAATATTGTTGGTTCCAGGCCCTGACATAATAGGGGCATTCTCAGAAGCCATGCCTGGAGTAGTAGCAGGACCTGGGGTGCCAGACAGAGAGTTTCTGTTCATGGGCATCCCATGACTGCCCATGTGCATCCTCATATCTTGCTCTCTATTTTCAGAGAAATTACCCCTGAACCCCTCTTGTTGCCTTTTCATCATCTCTTCATTGCGCAGCCTCATCTCCTCCTCTCTCCTCCGGCGTTCCTCTTCTTGCCGAAGCTCAGCCTGTTTCCTCTTCTGCACCTCCTGATTGTGGAGCTCCTCCATCCTGCGCAGCTCCTCCTGCCTCCTCAACAGGTCCTGTCTCATTAGCATCACTTGATGCTCATGCCGGGCTGCCTCCATCTCAGCCTCCAGCTTCTCCTGAGCTTCTTTCATATTGCGATCCACCATGTCATACTGCTGCTTCTCCATCTCCATCAGCGCCTTCCAACGCATTGCATACTCATACTCAAAAGTACCAGGCTGTGCAAATCGTGGTGGTTGTTCACGTTCTTTGTGATACTGCTGGTTTTTGTTAACAAGTTTTTCTGGTAGTCCCTCATCATCGTCAAATTGTTCCATAGGTTCCACTGTAACAGGTCGTGGGAATGCTGTGAGGAGATAGGAACCATCACTACATTTGTCTAGAGCTTTCCTCGCCGCTGGTTTAGATGTGTACTCCACTATCCCTTTCCCTGTGGGCCTTCCTCGATCATCCACGACAACCACAGCTCTTTCGATTTGACCAAAGACAGCGAAGGCCTCCTCCAGCAACTCATTAGACACAAACTCTGGCAGATTTTTCACAGTCAATGCAGCACCGTGTGTGGCAAACCTCACTCGAATTGGCCTGCCACGGAACGGAGTATCATCCAGCTCTGCTCTGGCGATCTCTGCTATGATCCTAGTTTCCAGACGAATAAAGCCGAAACCTCGTTCCTTATTAATAAAAATCTCACTTGCTTTGCCGTATTTGGCGAATAGCCTCTCCAGATCCTCCTCCGTAACTCCGGCTGGGAGGTTCCCAACAAATAGCCGGCTTCGCTGTGTAAAGGTTTTCTCACCGGGCTTCCTGAAGCTTTGCAGGTCCAGGGTTAAGGCCTCGTTGGAGTTCTGCTCGCTGGGCTCGGGTGGCTGCCCATTGGTGTTTGTTCCCCCGGATTTTTTCTGCTCCCCTGAACGATTGGGACCATGATTCTGATGGGGACCTCGATTTCCTTGCATTTTATTTTGCAATAACAACAAACACGTACGAATACGTCAATAAAGGCGCAAACTCTTGGCAGTTAGTGGCGCACAAAGAGTTGCTAAGATGGCGACGCTCTATGCTGCTCGACGGTATTGTGACCTGATTACAATGCGACCGTCTATATTTTGGTGACGTACTCTTCTTCTTCTTTGGGTTTATCTTGCGTTAGCAAATTATAGTAGTGCATAGCCGCCACCCAGTGGTCTGTGGTAATAGTTGCAATGGCTTACAGTCATATTTACATATTACATATATAAAAACGACGAAAAAAACAGCAACAAAAAATAACAACAACGACGACAACAACCACAATAATAATAATAAAAATAATAATACACGTTATTAGTAAAATTAAATGTGTTTGTCTCAGATCTGCTCATTAAAATTATGTTAAAGCTAAATTTTATTCCTTCCCCCTCTATTTTCCTTTTCAGTTTCCTTCTTTTCTTTTCATACCCCTTACATTTCAGATTTCAGATGTTCCTTTTTTTCCTTTAAACAACTATCACATTTCCCATATTTATATTTTCCCATAATATATAGAATAGAATAGAATAGAATAGAATAGAATAGAATAGAATAGAATATGCTTTATTGTCCCACAATAGGGAAACTGCAGTGTTCCAGCAGCATACATCAAGAAATATTATAAAAAGACTTTAGAAAAATAAAAATAGAAAAAAGAATGAAACAGACAAGAAGAAGAAAAATATGGCAAACCCTATATATATATAAATCCCATCTCACCCTCCACGAGTGGTTCCTCCTCCATTCTATGCTCGGGTCCTCTACCAGAGGCCTGGGAGCTTGAGGGTCCTGTGCGGTATCTTTGCTGTTCCTACCACTGCACTTTTATGGACTGAGATGTCTGAGGTTGTTCCAGGGATCTGCTGTAGCCATTCCTCCAGTTTGGGGGCCACTGCCCCGAGTGCTCCGATCACCACGGGCACTACTGTCACCTTCACTTTCCAAGCCTTCTCCAGTTCCTCTCTGAGCCCTTGGTATTTCTCAAGTTTCTCGTGTTCCTTCCGCCTGATGTTGCTGTCACTTGGTATTGCCACATCCACCACAACGGCTTTCCTCTGCCCTTTATCCACCACCATGATATCTGGTTGGTTCGCCATCACCATCCTGTCTGTCTGTATCTGGAAGTCCCACAGGATCTGCGCTCGGTCATTCTCCACCACCTTTGGAGGTGTTTCCCATTTTGACCTTGGGGTTTCCAGCCCATACTCCGCACAGATGTTTCTGTAGACTATGCCAGCCACTTGGTTATGGCTTTCCATGTATGCTGTCCCTGCCAGCATCTTACACCCTGCAGTTATGTGTTGGATTGTCTCAGGTGCCTCTTTGCACAGTCTACACCTTGGGTCTTGTCTGGTGTTGTATATCCGGGCCTCTATCGCTCTGGTGCTCAGGGCCTGCTCCTGTGCAGCCAGGGTGAGTGCCTCTGTGCTGTCCTGTAGGCCAGCCCTCTCTAGCCATTGGTAGGACTTCTTGAGATCAGCCACTTCAGTTATGTTCCCGTACATCCCGTGTAGGGGTTTGTCCTCCCATGATGGTTCCTCCTCCAGCACCTCCTGACCTTGCCATTGTCTGAGACATTCACTGAGCACGTCATCCGTTGGAGCTTTGTCCTTGATGTACTCATGGAGCTTGGCTGTTTCATCCTGGATAGTGGCTCTCATGCTCACTAGTCCTCAGCCTCCTTCCTTACGGCTTGTGTACAGTCTCAGGGTGCTGGATTTGGGATGGAACCCACCATGCATGGTGAGGAGCTTTCATGTTTTAACATTCCTGCAGGGTATCTGATCACTGGCAGGGCGTAGCTGTTTATTGCCCAGGAATTGTTCTTGCCATTGAGCTGGCTTTTTAGGATTTGTCTTACTCACTGGAGGTATTTGGCTGTTGCCGCTTTCCTTGTTGCTTGTTCAAGGTTGCCATTTGCCTGTGGTATTCCAAGGTACTTGTAACTGTCCTCAATGTCTGCTATTGTTCCTTCTGGGAGTGAGACCCCTTCAGTGTGGACTACCTTGCCTCTCTTTGTCACCATCCTACTACATTTCTCCAGCCCGAATGACATCCTAATGCCATCCTAATGCCCATTCCTGAGGTGGTATCCATAGTCAGTCTTGTTGATTATCTGGCTTAGGGGGTTCAGATCTATGCAGAACAGCAGTGGGGGCAGAGTATCTCCTTGGTATATGTCACATTTGATGGACACTTGTGCAAGTGGCTTGCCATTGGCCTCTAGGGTGGTTTTCCACAACCTCATCAAGTTCGCAACGAATGCTGTTAGAGTCCTGCTGATGTTGTACAGCTTCAAGCATTCAGTGATCCATGCGTGTGGCATTGAGTCATAGGCTTTCTTGTAATCAATCCAGGCAGTGCACGGGTTGGTATTTTGGGACTTGCAGTCTTGGGCAACTGTTCTATCAACTAGGAGCTGGTTCCTCTGATATCTCTACCAATGCCCTTCTGTGCTTTGCTCATGTATTGACCCAATACATGCCTGCTTATCTTAGCCGCAATGATGCCTGACATGAGCTTCCATTTTGTGGAGAGACAGGTTATTGGTCGGTAGTTGGATGGGACTGCACCCTTTGCGGGATCCTTCTGGATCAGGATTGTTCGCCCCTCGGTTAGCCATTCTGGGTGTGTCCCATCCCTTAGCAGCTGGTTCATTTGTGCTGCCAGGCGCTCATGGAGCGAGGTGAGTTTCTTTATCCAGTAGTCATGGATCATGGGCCCGGTGCTGTCCAGTTTTTCATACCTGAGACTCTTTCTTGGATGTTTGCCACTGTGATGGTAACTGGTTTCTGTTTAGGGAGGTTGCTGTGCTCCTCTCTCAGAGACACAAGCCACTGAGCACTGCTGTTATGTGCTGCCTCTTTCTCCCATATACTCTTCCAGTACCGTTCGGTTTTCAGCCTTGGTGGATCTACTCTGCTGTTATTACCCTGCCACTAAGCATATACTTTCGCAGGTTGAGTTGCGAACAGCTTGTTTATTCGTCTGGCTTCATTGGTTTTCGTGTATCTCTGTAGGCGGCTGGCCAAGGCTTCGAGCCTTTGTTTGGCAGTTTTGAGTGCTTCAAGTATGGGCTTCTGGCTGTACCTCTTGGGTACTGGTTTTTTCATTGCACCTCTCTGGGCCTCTGTCAGTTGACTCACTTCTTTCCGTGCTGCCTTGATTTTAGCCTCCAACTTTTGTTTCCATGGTGGGTATTGTTTCTCATGGCTCCCATGGTTGCTCTTATAGCCAAGCATCTCTAGGATCACTGCTGCTGAAGTGTATATCAGCTCACTGGTTTCAATGATTGTTGTGGTAGGGATCGCTCTCAGTGCTGCATTCACACTTTCCAGGAGACTTTCAGATGGTACTTCACTTAGCCGTTGTAATCGGCGTCGGGGTTGCCTTGTGTTCATTCTCGCCCTGATCCTATCTTTCAGGTCAGTCGCTGCCTCGCTTAACGTTATTGGTATATCTGCGCTCATTGGGGCTTCGTTCCCAATCTCTGGTTGGGGTGTTGATATAACCTCCTCCTCTCTGACCTGGCGTCCTGGCTCCCCCTTGCCGTAGCATTTGCGTTGTACCTCGTCAATCTCAAGTTGTGATAGCAGTTGCTGTTTGTGGATGTTGAAACACTGAGCTACTAGTTGTTTCGCGGTCACCGATGACTGTGGGTTTTGTAGTAACCATTCTGCCCACATTCTTTGTATGTAACCCCTCTGACTATGGTTACTTGAGTAGTAGCATTCCAACAGAGCCTTGTTCTCGCATCTCGCCCATCTCCGCCTTGTTCCAGTAGCCCATTTTTCATCAAGGTGCTCTGGTCCCCCAGCACCTGATGCAGACCTTGTTTGGTCGGGCGACGTCTGATCCAGCATCTCATGTGATTCATTGTCACTCGTCATGGTATGAGGTAGGTGCCGGTGCCAGTGCCTTACCAACAGAGCTATCCAGCCGCTTCATCCTTCTGTCTGCCACCTCCTCAATGGAGTCCAGGCTGCAGCCCAGGACCTAGCCACCTCCAGCTTGTTAAGTTTCTTCCTGTCCCTGTCTGTCCTGCTTCCCCCCCAACACAAAATGACATACACTGCTGAGGCCACTACAGTGTTGTAGAATGTCCTGAGAAGAGCCCTGCTCACACTGAAAGACCTCAGTCTCCTCAGCAAGTGCAGACGACTCTGGCCCTTCTTGTACAGAGTGTCGGTGTTGTGAGACCAGTCCAGTTTCTTGTTGAGGTGAACACCCAGGTATTTGAAAGAGTCTACTATCTCAATAAAACCCTGGATGTTCGCCAGTGTGTGGGGTGTGGATGTCCTATGAAAGTCTATCACCACCTCTTTTGTTTTACTGGTGTTAAGGAGAAGGTGGTTCTCATCACACCAAAGTCAGCAATGACTCCTCTGTACTCCTGTTTGTCCCCCCAACATGCAGCCAATGATGGCGGTGTCAGGAGATGGCACTGTTCAGAGTTGTGTCTTAAGTCCGATGTGTACAGTGAGAAGAGGACTGATGAGAGCACGGTCCCCTGTGGAGCCCCCGTGCTGCAGACCACCACCTCTGATGCACAGTCCTGCAACCTCATGTACTGTGGTCTGTTGGTGAGGTAGTCGGTTGTCCATGCCACCAGCTGCTGGTCCACCCCCACGTCCTCCATCTTCCTCCTGAGCAGCGAAGGCTTGATGGTGTTGAAGGCACTGGAGAAATCAAATAAATATGATCTAATCCTGTGCGTCTTATTCTTATCCTGGTGAGAATTTTCTCTTTACATATATTCCTACTTCAGTACCTTACTTTTCCAACCAAAGGAGTAATATTATCCAAATTTCTCCCTTTATTTCCAATACTGCGTTGTTTTGCCATTTTTTTTCTTCAGGTCCTTTTTATCAATGCTTTAACTTCCATTCTGAGTTGTTTCAGTTAAAGTAGTGTCAGATTTTAATACTTGTTTAGCATATTTATCTGCCAGTTCATTTCCTTGAACTCCAACATGAGCTGATTTCAATTCAATTCAATTTTATTTATATAGCACCTTTTACAATAAAATTGTCTCTAAGCAACTTTACAGGGTAGAAACCCAGAGCCTGAACCCCCAGGTAAGCACAGTGGCAAGGAAAAACTCCCTTTTAACAGGAAGGAAGCCTTGAGCAGGACCAGGCTTTGAAAGGAATATCCTGCTGAAAGTTGGCTGGGTAAAGGAGGAATAAAAAAAGAAGACAGGACAGAAGGAGAATAAAAGAGAACAGATACAATCATAAAACCAAAAAGAAATACAGACAAAATACAATCATGAAATACAAACATATCAGACATATATATACATAATACAGCATAGCAGGTTGTTATAAAGAGATGAACAGAACAGCTGATATCTAAATGAATTTAATATGTATTTTTAATGAATAGATGTTATCGTCAACATTAACATTTTACATAAAGATCCTGCCTCCCATTTACGGTGGCCGGTTTTGAAATTTGCTAATGCTGAAAAAAAGAATCCGTACACACAGTTACCATTATTGATTGAGACACTCTGTCCTGTAATTCTATCATTTGTCGCTATTAATTCTGTTGAAAAAGCATTACTTTGCTGCCTGTTTATTTCAAATTCCGGAACAACTGTTGAGTTTTACTTTGTCTGTATTTGTCGCAGCACGATGCGTTCACGATCTTTCTTTCATCTGCTGCCTTTTACCCGTTCTGGTTGTTTGGAGCGAACCTGTAAATATTTGTATTATCCATTTTCTAATATAATTTTGTTGCGTGCCACTTTCTGAGGGAATGGGGCGGACCCAAATGCAGATATCTGGCAGCTCAGCAGTAATTTAATAGGTCTCTCTCTCTCTCTCTCTCTCTCCAGCAGCTGGTTCCTCACATAATTTAATACTATTAAACCACAGGTCCCTGTTTTATTCTTGATTTCTTTCTGTAATGACACATCTATATCTAGATTCGGTAACATCCAAGGAGGATGTGGTGGAATAATTATGGGAAGACAAGTAGAGGATTGTACACTGAACTTAGCTTTAACATTTCCCACAATGCTCCATCATCAGCAAATACAGATTTTCCTACTGTGATGTCAATGGTTTAATTGTCATTTATCATAATTAAAATAAAATATCTTAATCATACTTCCTTCAGAAACCCCATTGTCTACTGTCATGCATTCAAAACCTCATTATTTTCACTTGTTTTGTAGAAGGGTTTTTCATTCTCCCTTAATCCCCACTTTCTTACATTTAATTAACACATTCTTTTCTATAAAGATCAGATCTTTCTCTACATTTAAAAAGTCAGCAGCCACTATTTATTTCTTGTAGATCTTTGTAGATCTGCCTTTCATAGAAACCACTTTGATATATTGAGTATTAGTTATAGAGTCTTCCTAAATCCTTCTTCTTTAATCTTTTCATCAATCATCCTTTTCATAAATCTTGTCTAGATAAGACTTTAATATCACTCTACAAAATTGCTGCACTGGCTAGTCTTTTCTGATTTCCTATTTTGATGATGTCTCTCGCAGTTCAAATTCAATTTCAATTCAATTTTTATTTATATAGCACCTTTTACCTTTGTCTCCTAGGTGCTTTACAAATTAAAACCAGAGCCTGGCTTACAAAAGGAGGAACCATCCTGCTGAAAGTGCGGCTGGGTAAAGAAAGAAGGAGACAGGACAGAGAGAATAAAAGAGAGGAGAACAGATGCAATCATAAGAACAAGATACAATCATAGAGACCATAGAAATACAAACAAATGAAAATCATAGAAATACAAACATATCAGACATAATGTATATAATACATATATAGATAATACAGCACAGTAGCTTGTTATAAAAAGAGGAAAGGTATAGGCAGGTTTTTTTTAAAAGAATAGCATGGGAAGGTGTGACAGTGGACCCTGGGTTTGTCAGAGGCCAGAAATCATAATGCCGCTTGAAGGAATCTGGAGATGGAAGGAGGTGAGGGAGTGGTTGGTGTTGAGGAAGTGGGTAACTGCTCAGTTTGTGTTCACAGCAGCATGAGCCTATAGCAGCATAGCTGTACTAAAGAATGAAGAATAAGCATTTGATGGCCCTATTCTACCTGTAACTGTGAGGAGCAGCTGTAACTACATCTATCAGCCTACACACTTTGTTTGAGGCTAACACAACACGCTTTACTGAACAGAAAGGTTTTAAGTTTGATCTTAAAGGCAGGCGTGGTGTCTGCCTCTCCGGACCCAGGTTGGTAACTGGTTCCACAGTAAAAGCTGCCTGATAGCTAAGCTCGTCCTCCCAGTCTACTTTTGATGAATTCTAGGAACTACAAGTAAACCTGCACTCTGTGATCTGAGTGTTCTTTTAGGAAGATAACGATATATGAGATCCTGCAAGTATGATGGAGATAATAGTCCACTGAGCTTTATATGTTAGAAGGAGAATCTTGAAATCTATTCTAGATTTCACCAGAAGCCAGTGAAGTGAAGCTAAAACTGGAGAGATATGCTCCCTGGTGCTGATTCCTGTCAGAACTCTGGCTGCAGCGTTCTGGATCAGCTGCAGGTTTTTAATGGAATAATTTGGACATCCTGACAGTAATGAGTTGCAGTAGTCCAGTCATTAACAAAAAGCATGGCCCAGTTTTTCAGCATCACTCTGTGACAGGATGCTCCTGATCTTGGCAATATTACGAAGGTGAAAGAAGGCGGTCCTAGAAACCTGTTTAATATGAGGGAGAAATGACATGTCCTGGTCAAAGGCCGCTCCCAGGTTCCACTTGCAGCTGTACTGGAGGACAAGATAATGCCATCAAAGAGAGAATGCTATCTATTAATCTAGTCTTCAGATGTTTAGCTCCAAGAACAATGACTTCAGTTTTGTCACAGGTTTTAAGGTAGAATTTGAGTCATCAGTTTTATGTCTTTGAGACATGCCTGGAGTCCTGGTTAGCGACTCTGTTCATCAGGTTTCATGGATAAATACAGCTGCGTGTATCGTCGGCATAGCAATGACAATTTATGCTGTGTCTCTGAACAATATTTCCTAGAGGGAGGAGAGTGGACAGGATTGGCCCAAGCACTGAACCCTGTGGAACACCATGATGAACCTTTGTACACCCAGAGGAAACATCATTAACATGAACAAAATGAAATCGATCTGATAGATAAGATTTAAGCTAGTCTAGAAACTGTCCCTGTGATCTAATCTCATGTTGTAGTCTTTGTAATAAAATTCTGTGATCTGATATCAAAGGCAGCACTGAGGTCGAAAATAAAGCAGTGCGGAGATAAGCCCGCGGTCTGATGCCATGAGGGAGTCATTAGTGACTTTAACCAGTGCTGTTTCTGTGCTATGTGGAAAGCTCTGAAACCAGACTGAAACACTTCAAATAGACTATTTCTGTTTAGATGATCGAGGTTAGCTGACTGACAACCAACCTCTCCAAGTATCTTAGAGATGAATGGGAGGTTGATATCAGTCTATAGTTTCTAAGGCATACAGAAGAGTGTTTTAAGTAAGGTCTGATAACAGCAGTTTTTAAGCGCCTGGTACATAACCTGTTGATCTGATCTATATGGAGGCCCTGATCAGAGGAAAGACATCCTTGAAAAGCTCAGTTTGGATGGGGTCCAGGAGACATGTGGTTGGTTTAGATCCATTAATGCTGGCGGTCAGCTCAGGAGTCTATGGGCAGAAGCTGTCCAGGGTGGATCAGGACTGAAACAGGGTTACTAACAATGGCAACTCATCCAGTTGTCATCAGTTTCATGGTGTGAACTGACCTGCTGACCTCTTACCACACTCTAGCATTGATTCCTCTAGATTTACTAATGTATTTGCATGTACTGTATGATGTATGTCTGTTCTCACCTCTGCTCTGTTCTTCCCCTTCCCCCCCATATGAGCCTGGTCACCACTCCAAGGTTTCTTCCTGTTAAAGGGGTTTTTCACTTACCACTCTTGCTTGTTAGGTTTCTGCAAAGGCCTAGAGACCAATATATACTATATACATATATAGCCTAAGGTGAACTGAACTGAACTGGTACAACTGCCAGTTTCCAAAATTAGATCTCTGTGTCAACTGGACTGAAGGTTTCCTTGAAAACGTTTTTACGCTCTCTCCAGAGAGCTTCTTGTTGATTCTAAGTTTGCTGGGGCAGAGCTTGAAAATATAGCCCTGTGGACCATCGGCATATTTAATAGCGGGTGGTCACCTGAGAGTTGTTGGCAGGGTGGTTGTAGGGTCATTCATCTAATTTCGGTTGGGGTGCTTTCAAACTGCTAGTTTCCTGTTGTTATCTTACCTGCCTTCCATATCTTTTTTATACTAATATTATTCTCAATGAATCATCATTAAGATCTTTCAGCATTACATAATTTATTATTTATTGCTGTTTTATAATTCACTCTATTAAAAAGTTGTTGTCCTAAACTCATGACTGTAACATAAAAAACATGTATAACATTTCCTTAGCTATTTTTTTAAATGATTCTTCATTTTTTCTAATATTATTATCATGTAAATATTCTTACTTGAAATTCTGAGAATTAAGTAAACCCAGAGTCTGTCTGCTCAAAACTTGGCCAAATAAAATGATTCTGATTCTGACTTTAACAGCTCAGAATGGGTCACACTCAACTTCAATAAAATGTGCACCTAGTATGTAAACATTGTTGTAGTTGGCTGTAATTACTATTTGCTGAACAGAAACATGTCATGTTACACTGCGAAATAAAGGGTTAAAGAAATGAATTCAAAAAAATGTTACACATCTATTTTGGGCAAAAAATGTAATTCCATTTTTTCTTAAAAAAAAGGATAATCAATATAGTTTAGACTAGATAATTTCTTTTGTGTCAATTAATATGAATTTAACTCTGGTCCCACCTCCAATATGGTAAGGTGGCGGTAATGCACCTTGACACTGATTGCCACTCGCCATTTAAAGAAGAAAAAGAAAAATACAAAAGGACTCGCGAGGAAGAAATACGAAGCAGAAAGGAGGAATTTGGTCAGGAAACTTAAGAGTACTAAGAGTCAACTTAGTATAGAAATTCTGAGAAAAAGTCAGAAAGAATAGAGTTTCAAATATTATTTTGATATTTAAGAGAAATAAAAAGTTCTAGGCAGGATATAGCCATTTTTTAAGTAAATATAAAATATCGTGAACCACACTCCACATCAGTTGGTGGCGGTAAAGCAGCAATTCGTTGCTTACCAACCGCCAAGAAAAATCCAAAAAGAAGAAGAAGAAGAAGAAGAAAAGAAAAGAAGAAGCAGAAAGAAGAAGAAGACTCCGCGTGTACGATATTGAAAGTGATTTTGCGGGAACCTTTTAATTTGTTTACTGACGTAGAATCAAACAACGCAATTAAAAAAACAACACTATATTAGCTTTACAGTTAGCGAATCTGTGAACTCAAAAGGTGAGTTGATTTTTTATGTCAATAATGTATCAAAATAGGCATATTTTAGGATAGCATATAGTTTCTGTTGAGTTAGCGACTTAACCTGCTATACTTTTCTTTTTACACCATTTATACAACACAGCAATTATTATCCAAAGTACATCTCTCTGTGTCAACTGGACTGAAAGGTTTCCTGTTGACACAGAAGATCTACTGGACTTCCTGTTCCTGGATGAGTGAGAATCTACACAGACAACACAGCAATTATTGACTTGGTTCGTGGAGCAAAACATAATAATTCTTTTTTATTAGACTGTTTTCCTTTTTCCATTATAGTCTGTTCTCCGACTTGGTACAGCCAAAAGCAGGCCAGTCTCTGCTGTATCACCCAGTCTCCGAGGGTCAGGGCCGGTATTTGAACGGACTTCCTCTACCTGCAATCTACGTTCAGAGAACGCTACAGTGTGGAGAGAGAGTTTCAGTCGCCAATATGCTGCCCCATGTATCTACGCAGCACGACTGATGCAGATGGGGGCCCTTGTTCTCAGAGACAGCGCAGCAGAAGTGGGGTAAGTAGAATGCTTTCGGTCTTTTATGGCACTAAATAATGTTTTAACACATTTGATATCCTGTTAGCAGTTCCGACAGGGTCAGATATTACTTAATAAAGAAGCTAATGCGAACTCCAGACAGGGGAAGCGGTGTTGCATTGTGGGAACATTGTTTAGAGTATGGATCTGCAATACATCAATTTTAAGAAAGGAATAAGTGATAAGGGTCAGTCTGCGGTCATGCAAAATTCTGAGCCCCCTCTTTGTAAAATCTTAGTGATGGTTAACAATGGTTACTGTATCATTAATTTTTTTCCATCACCCCTTCCAGCTTCAACCTCCTACCCCCAGCCAGCAGGCCAAGTACATTGGTGAATGAGGATAGCCTCATCCTGGAGGATGAACACAGAAATCAAACTTATGGGGGCAGAATTGACAGAGACAAGTGTGTCACAGGTCACTATTTTTTTGTTGTGCTATAGAAGAAGTAACATAAGATTACACCCAAAACTGTACACTAGGACTCATCTCTCTTCTTCAAATCTTCTCTTTTAGGAGAATGTTATTGCAATATATGGATCTGAGAGAAATGATGGTAAATTTACAGTTGAGGACTTTTGCTTGGCTGGCTTTGCTTTGCAGACTCCAAGGCCTGCACTTAGCTGTGACAGGTAAGCAGACACAAACAGCTATGTTCAACAGATCACATCATTACATTTTATTTTCATTGGTGTTAAACAGGTTTGTACTCCTGGCTTCAGGACTTGGTCTTGGTAGTAGTCACGCTGACAGCATGCTGGGGCTGCAATTGCTAATTGACTTGGTAACTGGTCAGCTTGGAAGGTGAACAGGTGGAGCAAATGGAGCAACAACATTTTCAGGATTATACTGGCTGGAAACCTCTTGAGCAAAACACCCAGGAAAAGGATAAATCCATAAAAATTACCCCAAAATTAACTGACATTTATTATTAATCTTCAAGGAGTCTTCTTCAAAGGAGTTTGCTTGAATTAGCTTATTGATAAGTAATAAAAAAATAATAATAATAAATACAATTTTCAAGCCCAAATACCTCACCAAGAAGACCCAGGCAGGCAGTGTGGAGGCCGTATGTCTGTTAGATGAACTGTTGCTTCAGCTAGTGGTGAGTTGATTTTGCCATATTGTTAGTTCTCATACCTAAAGGTATAGTAATTAATTTTTTATGCAAGAACAGCACTGAGAAACATTGTACGATACTTGATTATTTTTTAACTGAAAATCTCTGCCTCCTTTTGTAGGCATCAGTTCCCTGTGGATGTAATATAAGACAGTATGATCCTACCAACTTCACCCTTCCACAACAACCTCTCACAACTGTGTATGTTTCCCTTATCTCGGTGTATCCTACCTGCATCACGGTCTCGAATCCATACCAAGCTGACATTGATGGTGTGAGGTATGATCCAGTTCATGCAGTCGCAAGCTCCATTGCGCACTTGTTTGGCACTGCATGCGTTTGCTTTTCTCGAAGGTTTCTTGGAACATCCGGTCAGAATGTCAGTGACATTCAGAGGTACAGCAGTATGGTTGTCATCACCGAAATCCTGGAAGAAGCGCTACAGCTCCGACACCTGGCTCCAACAGCTCCTGATACCCTTGGTTAGTCCCAACAAGCTGACACTGAAACCTTTTGCCTCAGAGCAGTTTGCATGTTGCACGTACGCTATAGGCCAGTAGTTTAGAAGCAGGGGCTAATTTGTAGAAAAAAAGATCACATTCTATTTGGTATACTTTGCAATGAAATAAACATGATTGTTATATAGTGACTTGTAAAAATACTTTTGAGATTTTTTCATTTGCTCAAAACATATACATATATAGATTAAGAAAAATAGAATAAGAATAATAAATGTTATAGTTTGTGGGTGTATTCTTTAAGTATAGGTCATATATGTATATATATATATATATATATATATATACACACACACAGAAAATATACCCCCATCACGATACTTAAACATACGTGCATATGTGTACCTGTATTTACAATATTCAGCATTTTACATTAATATATATTTTACTATGATTATCTGTTATTTGGGTTTTTATTGCTTAGACTTTTTTCAAGTTAACCTTCTCTGGCTTTAAGAACAGCATGGCATATGGTTTTAATTCCACAGATTTTTTTTTTAAGGTATGTGCCAGGAAATGCATTCCAATCTTTCTTGGGCTCATCAGCGAGAGACTGCTGATTCGCTTCTTCGTTCTGACTGATCAATCAATATGTCATGTTGGAGAGGGTCTGGCGATAGGGGCCAAATCATCTTTCTGAAATTTCCTTTCCCTTTTGTCTAGCACACAGCACAAGGGAAGAATGCATTATCTTGCTGCAAAACAAACTTTCAAGTCTTGTTTGAGATGGAACTGAATGATGTTAGAGGGATGGAGTGGGACAGTCAATCTTTATAAAAACACTTCAAACAAATCTGTCACCTCAAACTTTTTGTTGGTTTTGGGGATCAGGTTTCTAATTATCATAGCTCCCATTTTGTGCTTTTTAAATATATCTTTTGATATCTTTTTATTCTTTTGATAAAGTAGTGTTTATTGCTGTTACACACAATCCTTCGAAGACCAGCCTTTCTCAAATGTGTTTTTCAGTTGTCAGGGATATGAATTTTGAGCTTGTATTGTTGATTTTTCTCCTTATTTGTGGTGCTGTTCATTTTTTACTGGTGATGATGTTTATTGTCTCCTTTTTAGTGACCTCTTCGATCTTTTGATGATCATAACTCAAGTTTAGTCTAGTCTTCTTCATATAGTGAACTCTTTTATAAGACAATAATAGTTTTTTGTGGTTACTTTCAGCGTATCTTTAATTATTGAAACATAAAGAAATCACTACTATTGTTTTTTTTCTTTTCATAGGTTTTTTCCCCAACCATTTCAGCGGTAGTTTTTGTTGGATAGAATGTAGTTCCCCCTTATCCAGGCCCCCCTGATTGACCAGAAGCGGTGTTCTGTTGTTGGACTTCACCAATGCTCGTCACAGATTGTCCCTCTTGAACACCATGTTCAGGCATAAGGGTGTCATATGTGCACTTGGCACCAGGACACCTTAGGCCACATTTCGATGATTGACTTTATGGTTGTGTCATCGGATTTGCGGCCACATGTCCTGGTTTACTTTCGGGTGAAGAGAGGCGGGCTGTCAGCCAGATCACCACCTGGTGGTAGGTTGGCTCGATGGTGCGGGAGGATGCGGACAGATCCAGCGGAGCCCAAAGCGTGTGTTAGGGTCTGTTGTTGGGAGCGGCTATGGCAAGGTTCCTGTCAGAAAGGAGCTTCGCTCCACCTCCAGGAGGAAACTTCAGCCTGTCCCGGAGGAGGTGGGGGGACATTGAGTCCGAGTGGACCATGTTCACGTGCCTCCATTGTTGGTGGCTGATGAAGATGCTATGGCGCAGGTAGTCGGTGCTGTCGTGGTATATACCGAACCGCTGTGGACACTGGCGGTGAGGGATGCCGTAAGCCTGAAGAAAGTCGTGCGGGCCTTTTGACTATTGGACTCTGAGGCAGACAGGTACCAGCGGTGTGGCTGCAGCGGTGCAGGCAAGGTCGGGTGTGGTAAGAGTTCAGGAGGCCATGGAGAGAATGACTTCGGGCTGACTTGAAAAAGGTTCTGGACCGCCATCGGCGCCTGAACGGGGATAAGCTGTGCATTATCAGCACTGGCTGGTAGTGGGGATGGTGTGCTGCTGACCTGAAACTCAGGGCGTTGTGGATGGGTGGAAGGAATGCCCATGAGCCTCCTCAATCCGACCGCCTTCCGGTAGAGGCTGGGGCCTGGGGACTTTCGGGCGAAATTCCTGTTATCGGGGCTGAGGTAGCCGAGGTTGTTAGAAACTCGCATTGGCAGGGTCCGGGGGTGGATGAAGATCTTTCAGGTTCTTAGGGCTCTGGGCGTTGTAGGGCTGTTGTGGTTGACCGCGACTCTGCAGCATCCACGTGGTTTTCGGAAACTTAGTCCGCGTACCCAGTAGTAAGTCGAACTTCGTTTCGGTGAAGGTTGGATCGCCAGGGCTGCCCTTTGTCACATTCTGTTCATAACTTTTATGGACAAATTTCTAGAGTCTGGCATTAGTGTTGAGGAGTCGGTTTGGTGGCCTCAGGATCGGGTCTGCTCTTTGCAGATGATGTGGTCTTGTTGGCTTCATCAGTCCGTGACCTCCAGCTCTCGCTGGGCAGTTAACCAGGTGTGGCTTGGCTGGGATGAGAATCCAGCACCTCCAAATCTGAGGGCAT
The DNA here is from genome assembly GCA_015343265.1 of Pao palembangensis. Classification (NCBI taxonomy): domain Eukaryota; kingdom Metazoa; phylum Chordata; class Actinopteri; order Tetraodontiformes; family Tetraodontidae; genus Pao; species Pao palembangensis. Next base: position 21,680,279 of record CM027081.1, read on the forward strand.
GGTTCTCAGCTGGAAAAAGTGGCGATGCCTTCTCAGGTCCGAGGAGGAGATCCTGCCTCAAGTGGAGGAGTTCAAGTACCTCGGGGTCTTGTTCACAAGTGAGGGAAGAATGGAGCAGGAGATCGACAGGCGGATCGGTGCGGTGTCTGCAGTAATGTGGACTCTGCTGGATCGTTCAAGCTGAGCTGAAGGCCAGCTGATTTACTGATCGGTCTCTTGCTCCTACCCTCACCTATGGTCATGAGCTTTGGGTAGTGACCCGAGAAAGAATGAAGATCGCTGAAGGAATAGGAAAAAGAATGAATTTCCTTAGCAGGGGTGGTTGGGCTCTCCCTTAGAGATAGGGTGAGAAAGCTCTGTCATGTGACTGACTATGCAATAAATAATTATGACAATGCATACATTAAAATTACTAATGGGGCCCATCACAGTACAAAGGGCTGTAGTCTTAGTCGAACGGAGTTGTTGAATAGAGTTGCACTGGGCAGGAAAAGATTTCCTGTATCTGTCTTTGTGGCAGCGGAGCTGAATCAGTCTGTTTGAGAAAAGCTCCGCTGCCTGTCCAGGAGTGGGTGGGGAGGTGGTCGGGTTATCCTAGAATAGATAAGTTCAGCATCCTCCTTTCACCATGCTTATGGTGTCGGGATTGCAGCCAATCACGGAGCCAGCCTTTCTGATCAGTTTGTTCAGTCAGTTGGTGTTGCCGGCTCCGATGCTGCCTCCCCAGCAGACTACAGCGTAGACAGTGCACTGGCGACAACAGACTGGTAGAAAATATCCAACATCTTGCTGCACACGCCGAAGGATCTCAGCTATCTCAGGAAGTAGAGTCTGCTCATCCCCTTCCTTGTACACAGCCTGCGGTGTTGGTCTTCCAGTTCAGTCACCACTTTTTGTCTATGTACGCACCCAGGTGCCTTGTAGTCCTCCTGCGATGTCCTCTCCCAGGATGCTCAGGGCTGTGTGGCGATCCTCTTCTTTCTGATCAATCACCATCTCCTAGTCTTGGCCACGTTCAGCAGCAGGTGGTTCCTCCTAGACCACTCCACAAAAGTCACTCACCAAGTGTTCTGCTATTCCTCTCCGTCCACCACTGATACACACCAAACCACTGCAGAGTCATCAAGAGAGAACTTCTGCAGGTGGGCCTACTCAGAAGTTGTACTGAAAGTCTGAGGTGTACAGGGTGAACAGGGAATGGAGACAACACCTCTCTGCAGTGCTCCCGTCACTCACCACCGCATCCAGACAGTGCAGCGCCAAAGGCGGACAAACTGCGACCTGTCTGTCAGGTAGTCAGTAGCCAGGAACCGTGGGTGAGTCAACCATCATAGTCTGCAACTTCTCTCTCAGTAAAGTGGCTGGATGGTGTTGAATGCACTGGAAAATCAAAGAGTGACTCTCACTGTGCAGCCAGCACCATCGAATCAATGAAAATGGTCCTGCAGCAGGTGGCGGCGACATCCTCAACTAGCCGGGGCTGATAAGCAAACTGCAGAGGGTCCAGAGAAGATCTTACCTCTTGAGACCGGAGGCAGCCTCTCCAGAACCTTCATCACGTGAGATGTAAGGGCTATTGATCGGTAGTTTTTTGGGGTCGCAGGGACCAGGCTTCTTGGGCACAGGAACCAGACAGGAGGTCTTCCACAGTGTGGGTACCTTCTCCTGGGTCAGGCTCAGGTTGAAGAGGAGGCACAGGGCTGGCTCAGGTCTTCAGTACCTTAGGGCTGATACCATCGGGGCCTGCAGCTTTGCCTTGGTGGAGCCTCACCAGCTGTCTTCTCACCTGGCCAGTAGTCACAGTCATAAAGTAGTCACTTTATACTATAAAGTGGTAATATTGGGTAATAGGAATTCCTTCACTACTGCATCACCTTGTTTGCAGCTGCTTGCTGCTCACTGAAGATGCAGTCGGTGTGTTTTGTTAGAGGATGGCGCAGACACACATCATTTTAATGGGGTAAAACAATCCTAAAATCCACAAAACTGATATACGTTTTTAAGAAAGGCACTGTGAACAGAAAGTAAAAGCCTACATTGGCCATGCTTACAAACATTTGCCTTGTAGTCTAATTTGCTTTACTTTGTCCAGGTTGTTATCCTTTTTACCAAAAAGACCCTTTCATCTTGGAGGAGTGTCCTCATGTTTACTTCAGTGGGAATGCTCCAACGTTTCAATCCAAGTTAATCAATGGTATGTAAAAAGCTGTTTTCTTCAATCCTGCCCTTTCAAGTATTCTTTTTTACACCAAAAATATTGACTTGTTGAACCTGGGTGTTTTGTTTTTCATACAGGCTTTCTTCTGCAGAGATGTGTGTTTTATTTATTAATATTTAGCAATTTACCAATATTTCTTTTATTATGTTTATTTCTCTCCAGGTCCTGGTGGCCAGGAAGTTCTTTTGGTCACTGTTCCAGAGTTCAGTCACACTCAAGCAGCATGTCTGGTCAACCTGCGCACTCTCTCCTGCGAACCTGTCAGTTTCTCAGCCTTTTCTGCCAAGGATGATGAGGAAAGTCAGATGAATATCAGCCACTGAGGTTACTGCCATCCTTTACATGCAATATATTGAGACAATGCGAAACAAATCGCATTACTATGTAATATCCTGAAAGGTCAACAAATTCCTTTTGAACAGATATCAATTTAAAAAATGAGAAGACAATTTTGTATTAACAAGCATTTATTTGAAAATCATCTCATCTAATGAAACTCTGATCCTCTGATTCCCAACTGAGATCAAAGTAGATTTTAAACCCTTACTGAGCTTTTTATACTGTAACATGTCTCTGTTATGAATGCAGCCAGTGTAAATAAACTCTGAAGTAAAAAAAAAGTCATGATTTAATGTGCTTCCACAAGATTATACAAAACTTGTATAAAACAACTAAACATATGGTAGAAATGTCAAATTGGGGGAATAAAAATAGACTATAAAAAGGTAATACACCCTTATAACTCAGAATCTCTTGCTTACAATAGAATTTTTTTTTTTTTTTTTTTTTTTTTTTTTTTTTGCTTTTCAGAAAAAAAAACAACTTCGCAAGACCTACAGGGACAGGACAGCTGCATGTTTACTGATTCATGTGTGTTGACTTTAATAGTTATCGATCTTGTCGTCGTAGTTGTAATCCAAGATGGAGTCTGTGAAGTCACTGGGTGTCGAAGACTGCCCTTCCAGTGTCACCCATGTGTCATACCAGAATGTGGTGGTCTCTGGTGTTGAGGGAATTGTGGTTGTTGGGATTAATGTGGTTGTAATTGTTGTTGTTGGGATCGTTGTCATCATTGACCTTAACTTGAGTAATTTCTCTTGTCGTAGGCGGCGAAGGCGAGCTATTTTGAGTCTCCTTTTCTTTTCAGCACTAATATGGTGATTTGTGGAATAGTTGCTATTACTATTAATCACATGCCTGCCAGTGTTATCGGGTTCAGGGTTCTGTACCCTGGTGGTGTAGCTGAATCGAATCGGTTTGTTGCCATTGAGGGCCATGATCTACAGAGAAATTGACAGATCATAATGACAGGGCAATTTATTGTTAGCGTAGTTACTTCAGGATGGCAGCGGATTACCTGTTTAATACGATCCCAGTTTGACTTGGCCAAGTTGAAGCTGCAAGCAGTTGCTCCAGACTGGTATCCAACCACGCAGACTTTTGTCACAGGTGAGAAGCCCTCAGCTCGAGCTGTTACGCGGTACTCTCCTGGGTTAAGTAGTCGCCAGTAGTCCCCTGTTGGCGCTGCAGCGAAAACCAGATGTTTTTCATTTTAAACCCTGCACTGTATGGTGTATTAAAAACATCTGATTCAATGGACTGCAGATATCCTTTGGAATACCTGTATTGACGTCATGATTTATCCCTTCAACAGACACTGTTGCATTTGCAATAGGATTTCCCTTCTGGTCCTTCACAATACCCCGGATGCCACGATGGACCTAGACGAGGGGTGATATGGAACTTACTGAAAGGCAGAAGTATATGAGCAGACTGCTGTCGTGCTGGTGGCTGTAATGCTGTACAGTGAGCACACCAGTGTTTTAAACTTGCAAAATGAAAATATTTATTTGAAAATGATATTTCAAAAGTCAGTCAGTTTTCAGCAACATTTTCCTATTTTCCATGACCGATCAGCTTCATTTTTGTGTTCGTCAGAATTGCTGATGTTCACTAGGGGATTACCTACCATGACCAATAACTATAATTTACAATATAATTTTTGGAAACCGTCACCAGTAATATAGGAGATTTTAGCTATTACTGATATTACCGACTCCAAAGACAGTATAAGCTACAGTCAAAAACGATGGCATCCACTATGATTCATCAAACTGCTGAAAAACTGCTGCTTTATAGAATAGAAGTACTTTATTTATCCCAGACATGGGAAATTGACTTTTTAAATATTTCCCAGTACATTCTAACCTCACATTTAGCTTCTTTCATACTGTCTTTTTACTGTATTCACTCCAAAGTGGGGGGGACACTAAATGATGCTCCTATAAGTTCAAATTTGAATACTGCTCAATAATTTGAGGGCCAGCAAGAGGAAACAATTTCATTAATCTCACACTTTCACAATTTGCTTGTGGCCACAAAGAGAATAAAATGGGATTATCATGAATACACATAATGACAAGATTAAAACTCATAGGTGTTTTTACGAAAAGACACATATTCTACATGTGGCAATAAGTTTCAATATCAACACATTAACCTGCTCCATGAAGATGAGCATAGCCTCTCTGTTCTTCTCCCACTCATACGCGAGGTCACTCTGATGAGGGTACTTATCACAGCCCAGGAATATGGACAATTCAAAACAGTTTGTGTGCAGGTAACTGAAATCATTCATACCTAGAAAGAGGGGAATACTATGAATGTGACTGAGAATCTACACAGACACTATGAATGTGCACAACACATATTTTCCACCAGGGTGGGCTCGAATAATATATATCTGTTTTAATATATGACCCCACTGGCCTTGACTTACTTCCTGTCACTGGTTTCCATTTGGCCCGATTGACAATACCATGACCTCCTGTGGGAGCGTCTCCATGGCAGGAGCTGTGGTAGTTGTGTGTCATGGTCAGGTGTGTGGAGGCGTATGAGACAGCCAGCCACCTGAAGAGGGACTCATCTGCAGTCACTCGAGGCTCATCTATGGTTTCAGTGTAGTGGTACCCAGTACTTCTTCCTCTGTCATCCTCATCCTCCTCTCTGTGGCCATAGCCCTGGTTGTAACCGGGGTCATGTTCGTGGTTGTAGCCATGGTCATAGTCATGATCGTAGCCGTGGTCGTAGCCACGGCCTTGGCTGTGGCCGTATCTATGTTCATATCCACGGTCGTAGCCATGTTCATAGCCATGGTCATAGTTGTGCTCATAACCGTGTTCATTGCCTCTGCCCCTCCACTCTTCCTCTGCCTCTAAGTGTCTTTGCCCTCTCCAGTCCTCCTCTGGCTCCTCCTGGTGGCCCCTTCCCCACTCTGTCACATCAAAGAATTCATCTTCATACCTGTGAGAAATATACAAGTCTATACATTTATACAAGTCATTCATTGCAGCCTACAATCATGGAAAATTGGCAGGACTGGTCATACTGTCTTTTCTTGCGGCTGTGGCTTTTCTGGCTCTCTGGTTTGTTGAGACGTAAACTGTCATAAGGATAAGCCACAATTCTATCCCCACCCTGGAAGTTTGCACCCAACACAAATGGATAGCTTTTCATCCAGGAGATTATAGCTCTGGTCTCTGTAGCGATCTGGAACACAAACAGGAAGCTTCGGACTATGCTATGGGCAGAGAGATTTCCCATATACGTGTAGATATTCTTTTTTTGAAGAATTTTAAAGAAGTTCTAAATTACTAAGACATTACATATCTTGGTCACAAACACATTTAAAAGGTAAGTCACACTCCAATTAAAAGGAAGTATCTTCCTGGAACTCTGTCCTCAAAGTATTCTCCTTACTGAATATGTATCCTCATAGTCTTCCGGTATGGAGACGTGATGATTGGGGGTGATTTTAGGAACCATGCCCTTATCTTCGGCATCCCACAGAATCTTACTCAGGTCTGGGAAGTTCTGGAAGATGTCAAAGCCATCTTCAGTGAAATGGCCTGTTGCCCAACTGCTCAGCTCTGATCCCTGTAGAAGGGAAAGTAAATCAATCATCCATAACACAAAGTCACCCCAGACCACTGACATGACCACTAACTGTATATGATTTTGTCTGTTATAAATTAGAAGCATAATTTTTAGTGACCACATTCACTGACTGCCTGGAAAGCTTTCTCATGTCCGTCAGGATTGAGTGAAGGCACCAGGTGGATGCGTATTCCTTCTACTAGCTGCTGAACCCTTGGGTTTTTGTCCTTGTATTCTTTACAGAGGTACTGCATGAGCAGCAGTATCAGCTCCCGACCTGCAGCCTCATTTCCGTGGAGACCCGCCGTGAAACGGAACTCTGGCTCGCCTGCAGAGACATGTGAGCAAAGCTGTAGTTAAATGTTCCTTAAGCATAATCCGCCGACTTCCACCTGGTGTTTATTAGGATTTACAGGAAGGAGTGTTTCAGACATCACATCCTGGCTATTCATTTTTATTTCAGATGGTCAACAGTATACTGTTATGTTTGAGAGAAAACGTTGTTGTACACTAACACAACACAACATCCCTTACTAAAAATCACTGTCTAAGCAATACGTATTTCTGTTCTAGCTTTTCCCTCTTTCAAAATGTATGTCAATAGTCAAATACTCTTGTTGTCATAATCATGATCATGTGTGAACACTTTCCTACCTATTTCATGCTCTGTTGGGTTGCCAGAGATGATCATGGCGACAATTTCTAATCCCTTGAAGCTACGTCCCAGGCTGTAGATGCTGGTGATGTTTGGACACTCATCATTCACCAATTTCATAAGCTTTAAAAAGATGGGAACCCTTCAAACATTTATTTATTTTTATGTTAACATAATGCTGAAAGAGCAGGTAACTTTTCCAGCTTTTGAATATATGTAAGTTCAGAAGTCGGTATTTATTTTGTAAAGGTCAGTATCTTCTAAAACATGAGCTACACATGAGGATACTCACTGCAATCATCTCTGAGTAGCTGTGATGTTTGAATTCCAAGTAATCTAATGGAGTTACTTCATTTTGCCTGTACTGAACATTAACTGGATCTGCAGCGTGAAAATGAAATAGCAATTTATTTACTCTGATTAATGGTATATCTCGGCATAAATAAATGAGCTTGTCTGAGGCTAACCTGGTAGAGGGCACCCCAAGACCTCTAGTCTCATGCACAGAGAGCCATTCCAGCTTTGAGGGATGATTCGGACATAACGGGCCAATACAGGCACAGCCAGCTGGTTCATCAGAGGAGTGTCCTTGTCACTGTTTCCAAAGAATAACTAGGCAACAGAGAAGAGGGCATAATTTCCGGCCAAGACACATCTGAGCTAATCCTTCCAGAGAATCGGTGCTGTTTTGGGTGAACTCACCCAGTTATCATATCCGTCATGGATAGTGGTCCATTCTCTGCTGTCATTGCTGAAAGCCAGGAAGTAAGATGTCACGAAGTCACTCCTACAACAAAGAGTAAACATGAGCACTTTTCTTTTTAGCGGCCTCGTATTCGTTCCACTTTATTTCTTACTCATTCATTGAGTCTCTTCCCTGCGTAATGACTCCTGTGAACTCTGTCTCCTGACGAGCATCTATCTCGAACCAGTGGATCCTGTCCTCTGAGTTGGCACACCATGCCCCACCTCGTATATCATCTTCATCATCTGAACCCTGGAAACCATAGAGGCCAATAGACATGCCGCTGGGTCATTTCAGTAAATGTTTGGAGACAAAAACAGGATATTCTGACTGTGTTGTCATAAAAAAAAAGGAAAAAAAATTACTATCAGTTGTTAAACATTTTTTTTTTGTTTTTCTTTTGTTCTTTTCCTTTTGTACAGAATATTTTTTTAAAATTCTCTTGCTTTTACTTGTAAGACTTGAAGATATATATTATAAGAATAAAAGTAATAATAAAGTAATAATGTGCAAGATACAGTTAATATTAATATAAAGATTACTTGAAAAAAATCAAAGTCCCCATTTTTAAGGTTTTTACTGCCATGAATATTACAAACTTGTAAAATACAAATTGTACAGGGTTCTGTCTCTGCTTTTGTTGAAGAAAATCTGTGATGTAAAAAAATCAAGGATTTTATTTTGATTAAATAACATTAACATACATTACAGTAAAGATCTCATTAATTATATAACATACAATAAAGCATTGAAAAGGCGAGACATTTATTGCCATATATATACTTTTGAAATTGTTGTGTACCTGCATGTTGAGGCGTGCTCTCTGAGGAGAATATCTGTACTGAGATACAGATGAGGCTGAAAGCTGGTCAGGCTCAATTTTGTGGGACTCCATCCCCAGTGGAGGACACTCTGCCATATAAGCAGACACAAAATGGAGAATTTCAAATGGTAATGAGCTATGCAAGTGTATGCGTTTTTTTTTTTTTTTTGTTTGTTTTTTAAATGAACATACTCTTTGGCTCTGTGAAGACTGGCGGTCTGTTCTTTGCTCTCTCCTCAGCCTCTTTCAGTTTCCTTGCTCTTTCTGGAAGAGGTGAGGATAAACAGTCTCAATACCAGATTATTTTCCTTCAATGCCTAGAAAAGATCATAATTGTTTTTAATCAAAAGAAGATAGATAATATATGAGCAAACAAGATCCCTTTAATTATTTCTGCAAAACGTACAAAATACTGTATATCTTCAGTTATTTTTCTTAATCAAGTTAAAGAATCCTTTTTTGGTTCTCAGGTATGGTAAAAATGTGCTGCGAAAAAACGCAAATAATAACTAAACAAAAACCAGGGATATTTAATTTCCTTTTATCTTTAATAAAAAAGATTTCTTCAGAAATAATCCCTAATTGAAAAAAATTTAATAATAATTTAAAAAAATAAATAAATAAATACAACACTTCCTAGATTGGAATTCACATTTGTTGCCATAGTGAATCACATTTTCGTTCCAACTGTAGCTCAGAGTTGATTAAACCAATTGTTAGCACGTGTTCTGAAACCGAAAATGCTCAGCTGCACATTTCAGAGTTTGGCTACCCTGAGCTTTGGTTCTGACCCCTAGTTTGGTAAACCCGCTTTCTGAAACGGGCCCCTGGTGTTAATCTGTTTGTTGTTAACAAAATAACTTGAAAGTTATGAACGGATTTTAATAAAATTTTCAGGAAATGTTATTAATGGGCCAAGGAACAGCTGATTAAATTTCAGTGATGTTCCCAATTCTGGAGGGACTCAAGACCAAGATCAAATTCCAAAGGGGCTTTGATCATAAAGCAATCTACTATTTTATGTAACATATTCATACTGCCCATATATATAGTATTTGGATCCAGGAATGTTTTAAAGGAAGCTTTATTGTTGTTTGTCAGAGGTCTTCGCTATCAGAGTGCTTTTCTAGTACTAGATGTTTGTCAATAGACGGCCAGAAAACCCCAATGGAAAACAATTTGATTCAAATTTTAGGATTTTTTTTAATCTGATGTATAGGGGCCATTGGATGTTGGATGTGATTATGAAAGAATGGTACAGTGGTACAACTTTGAAAGTCTCCAGAGTGGAAGTTGGGGATGTATTTAAGAAGAACTGAATGTAGTGGAATTTATAGAAAAAAAAAAGTCTTTTGTCATATTTTTTTTTTTGCCATTTGCCATTTTCACTGCCGCGCATACGTTTTACCGTATAATGCAATGTAGATGGGCATGGTATTGTCAAGCTGTAGATAGCGTGACCGTTCGCTTTCAAAGTGCAGATTCCCGTGACCACAGTGCTAAAAATGGTGGTCGTTCTTCCCGCTAAATGCAGAGGCGGAGGGCTCGCGCTGTACATCCACAATTCCTGGTGCTCACGAGCAGGTTCATTTAAAGGCGTATGTTACCCCGGTAACTGACTCAGAGTTACAGTGAACCTGCTTTCTGAAACCAAAAACCCTGAGTTTTCCTTAAATCACAACAAATTAATCCAGAATTTTCGCTAAACCCGCTTTCTGAAACGGGCCCCAGTACTGTCTGATCAGCAGGCAGATGAACCTAAACCCAGAGGCTGCTGTGATTGTGGTTGGAGACTTCAAAATTCATGTGGAACTTGAAGCAAAGCTTCCAAAATTTTGGAAGTTCACACACCTTCCAACCAGAGACAATAACATATTGCATCAAGTTTATTGCAACATCCCAGGGGTTTACAGGGCCTGTCAGATCACATCTATATTGAGCTGATTCCAACATATAAACCTCTGATCTGCAGGACAAAACCAACCATCAAGACAGTCCAGGTTTGGACTGAGGAGGCTTCCTCAGCACTACAGGACTGTTTTGAACTCAATGAATAGGAAGTATTCAAAGATTCAAAGAAGCTCAGACCTGGAGGCCTACACATCATCCATACTGGATTATGTGCAGTTCTGCACTGACGCTGTTCTACCCACAAAGTCCGTCAAGGTGTTTCCAAACCAGAAACTGTGGTGTGACAGAACAGTGCGGTCTCTGCTCAAAGCTCAGAATGCAGCCTACAGGTCAGGTGACTGGCTGGCCTACAGCAAAGCATGGATGAAACTGAGGATGGGCATTCAGCAGGCCGACAGTGTATTGAGGAGCACTTCGCTGCCAACAACCCACGTGAAATGTGGAGAGGCATCAGAACCATAACAGACTACAAAGACAGCAACTAGCAGACCAGCCACGACCCCACTCTGCCTGACACCCTAAACAGTTTCTTCGCACGCGTTGACACACCTAGTAGCAGTGAGCCTGCTCAGCTCCGACAGCTGGAGGAGCAGCTGAGGCTGCTCCTCCAGCTGTCAGAGGATGAGGATCTTGCAGAAACACCAGGTGAGCTCCACCCTGAGGAGGATTAACACCAACAAAGCGGCAGGACCAGATATGGTGTCAGGTCGAGTACTGAAACTGTGAGCACATCAACTGGCGGGGGTTTTTCTGGACATCTTCAACCTGTCCCTGCGGCCTGCTTTGGTTCCAGTGTGCCTCAAGTCCTCGATCATTGTGCTTGTGGCGACAAAATCTGCTGTCACCTGATTATTGCCCTGTTGCACTGACACCAGTAATCATTTTAATCAAGTTCTTTGAGAGGATTGTCTTAAGGCACATCAATGACACCATCCCTATGACTCTGGACAGACATCAGTTTGCCTACCGGGAGAACCGAGTAACAGAGGACGCAGTCTTACTAGCACTGCAAAGGGCCCTGACTCACCTGGAGCATCCAAATACCAGGATGCTATTTGTGGATTTGTATTTGTCAGCTTGTCCAATACTGCGATTGGAGCTGACACTGAAACTCCACAACCTTGGACTGGCTCTGCCTCTATGCACCTCTGTGATCAGAGACTCTCACTCACAGTGGTGAGAATTGGGGACCGCACATCGTCCACACTGATTCTGAACACAGGCACGCCGCAGGGGTATGTGCTCAGCCCGACCCTTTTCACCCTGTTCACTCATGACTGCTCTGCCACGTAACCCACAAACATGGTGGTGAAGTTTGCAGATGACACCAGCGTAGTGGGTCTCATATCAGACAGTTACGAGACCCACTACAGAGAGGAGATACTGCACCTGATAGGATGGTGCTCAGACAACAACATTGTCCTGAACACCAGCAAGACCAAGGAGGTCATTGTGGACTTCAGGAGATCCAGAAGGATGGAACACACCCCTCTTCACATTCACAGGAGAAGGTAGAGCAGGTGGACAATATCAATTTCCTAGGCATCCACATTACATCTGAACCCACTTGGGCCACACATATAACCCAACTTGGTGAAGAAGGCCCAACAAAGGCTCTTCTTCCTCAGGAAGCTCAGAAGGACTGGACTCTACCCTCAGCTTCTGACAAACCATTACAGAGCAACAATAGAAAGCATCCTCTTGTCTGACTGCAACGGTGTGGTATGGAAGCTGCACTGCACAAGACAGGAAGGACTTGGCCCGAGTGGTGAAAACTGCACAGGGGATTGTGGGGAGTCCTCTCCCACACCTGGACTCAATATACGACAGCCGGGTTCAACCAAGGGCTTGTGATATAGCTGCAGACCCCACCCACCCAAGACATGAACTGCTTGTGCCTCTTCCCTCAGGAAAGAGGTACAGGAACATTAGCACACACACAAATAGCCTGAAACACAGCACCTTCCCCAAAGCTGTGAAATCCATCACCCCATCTCCTCACACACACCCCCACCCACAGACTGAGCTTCAAACTGCGCTGGTCACTCCTCATGGACATTCAGAACTGCACTGCACTTTCTTTATTGCATTGTGTTTTACTTACTTAATTTTAATTAATTTTTTAGAGTTTTCTATCCCTGTAAGACCTGACACATCAAAAAATAGCCAGAAAATTCAGATTTTTTTAGAACTGAGATGTTTATTAACCCTTATAACAAAATCCACAAAAAAAGTTTGCTAAATCATGTTGTTTATGAGATTTTTTTTGTATCGCATTTGGGCAGTGGGCAGTTTGGCAACTTTTTGCTCACAACAATGTTAATTTTAGACCAAAAAAAAAAGAGTTTTGTCCATAACATTTTGAAAATATAGAACATGTTTTGAAGTTTTTCCTCTTGTCTTTTTCACATAACACTTTTTATGGCCTTTTTATTTCACTGAAAAGTTGTGTTTACTGACTTGCCTTCTTTTTGCACACAGGTACAGGATTGTTTGTTCTGCAGTTTCCTGTAACATTTCATCAGTGACAAACTGTTTGAAATACATGTATGGTGTCCAGTCACACCTGTGCTCTGTCCCTTCGTCAACACATGCAATAAAATTGACATATGGGGCTTGATATTCTATTTTTTTTCCATCTGTATTCTCTCCTTTCTGCATTGCCCTTCACTGACTCCTTTCTGATTCTGTCCTGTGTTGTTGTTGGAACCTCAACATCTGTGCTTGTCTGGGCTACACTTTCCTCTTGATTTTCTTCCTCATCAGTGCTATTTGAACTTTCATGCATGTCCTGAGGAGTCCATTCCTCATCCTCACCCTCGTCCTCATCATCTTCTGCCAACTGCTCCATGTCACTTGTAATGCCATCCATTATCATGTTGATGACATTTCTATGTGCTTTCTTGTTCTCTTCTTCCTCTAGCCTTTTTGACATCTAAAAATAGACATTTAGGTCAATATAGCATAGACGTTATTATTTCAGAGAAACTGTTATTGTGGAAGTACTCAAAATGTATTTAAAGATGCCATTTTAGTGATTATTTAGATTAATTAAGTCATCGAAATAGTGTGTGTTTGTATTTTAGTAAGCATTATGTAGATTAAATTACAAAAATGTGAAATGACAATTTGGGGAAAAAGCACATTTTATACCTGCAGTATCAAATTTGAGACAGACATTTTAACACAATTTAATTGTAATATAAAGAATAAGTTACTTAATAAATATGCATTCTTTCAATGGGGAAAATACTTATTTTAAAAAATGACTTAGAATTTTGATGTTATTCTCACTGTAACTTCTCAAAAATTAGCAATGATTTTCCTGAAAAAAGCAAGTGGATGATTTACTGGGAGCAGCCATGTTAGAAATGACCAAAATGAAACTTTAGCTGCCTGTAGTGGCATTATAGTCCACCAGAGGGCAGAATACACGTATCAGATCACATACAACAGGTTTTTAAGGTAAGTCTTGATCATGTTGATGAGATAGAGGTCTCAGAAACTCATGCAGTAAATATGATAAATAATAAAAACCCTTGAATATCATTGTTGTCATCCAACTGCCAATCTCAGCCCAAACAGCCAATATTTGAATAACAAAGTAAACGTGATCATTACAAAAACTTTGGATGGTAATGCTTCCCTGTTATGAATCATTCTTAGCCCGTTCTGGCATTATTCACTTGGTTTTAATTCAGATCATATTTCAAAGGCTGGACTCTTGGCCTTCCAAGATAATGCAAACATCTGCTGACATAAGCACGGTGAGGAATTACATCTGCATTCTTTTACAAAAATGTGATCCAAATGGTGCAAGTGCTCACCTGATACTTTATATCTGCTAACACTTTTAAACCGTGGTCACACACCATGTTCTTTTTTATTCATCGCTTAAAAAGATTGTGCAAAGTGCGATTATATAAGAGAGCTAAAAGTTTCAACATCTATGCCTTCTTACCTCTCTCTTGCCTTTCTCTTTCTTTTTGAGCTCTCTCTCTCTCCTTTTCTATCCAATTTTCATCTGTCTCATCTTCTTTCCTTCCTTTGGGAAAAATCAATATGAATATATAAACGCCTACCAGTGAGTCAAATATAAATCATTTGTGGGAAGGATGATGTATATTTTCATACTCATTCCATATTCATCATAATCATCATACCACGTCCCCCCATAAGGAAGCAAGGGCGTGGGCTCTTCTGTAATAAGAAAGAAAAACCCATAAATTTGAATAAATACATTCCTTTTATATTCCAAGTAAGAGCCGTGATTTGTCAAACCACTACTTGCCCTTTGCAGTTATAGCTTTAACTGCAAGGGGCAAGTAGTGGAGTTAATGGGCAAGGGTCAAGTAGTGCAGTTATTCCATTTGCAATCATACTGTAAACTTATAAAACTTTTTCCATCCACAATAAAACTACAAGAATGCTTTGTTGAACCACCCACTCCTTGTTTTAAATGTAGAACAGGTTGGTTCACAGTGTCACTATGTTCACATTATTCCCATGACCATTACAACTGAACATTTGATCTGGTTTTAATCTAGATGGATTTCTTACAAGTCCGGTGCGAGTGTTTGAGTGTCATTACCTGTTAGAGTTTCTACTTTAATTTCAGGATCGGTTTCATTACCAAGAGGGGAGGGAAGATTATCTGGCCGCTCATCTGTAAGATTAAGCAAATAAAACAATGACACCTTGACAAGATTACATGTAAAGCATTCAGATATGTGTGTGTGTGTGTGTGTGTGTGTGTGTCTGTGTGTGTGTGTGTGTGTGTGTGTGTGTGTGTGTGTGTGTGTGTGTGTGTGTGTGTGTGTGTGTGTGTGTGTGTGTGTGAGCTGTTAGAAAAGCAGAGGTTTTGTACAGTACGACAGAAACAGAGTAATGAAAACTTTAAATAGCAGTCTGGACCACAGGGCTAATAGCACATTCTTTCCTACATATAATCCAATGGAAAAATGAGCTAAATTTCTTCTTGCTTTAGGAAAAAAAGAACAATTAAGAAATCGTCTGTATATTTAGCACAATGGCTGGAAATTAGTTCCTAAAAAAGTTTTAATCTTTTTTTTTTTGTCAGTAATGAAAGAAGTTAAAAAAGAAGGTCAACTTTTTTTAAAAACAATTGACGCCTCTTTTCATCTACTATTCAGATGCATTCATTCAATTTCTGAGACATATATCAAGAATAAGTCTTTAAGAACAATTTCCTGACAGTGTTTTGCTTTTTAAAGTTGATTTTAGGTCAGATTAATTTAACTTCCTTTAGAGAATGTTGGTCTCTCCAATAGTGATTCTCTTGCATTTCAGTCAGAAAACAGCTAACATATGTACAACATAAATAATAAGGCTGTTAAAAAGTACACGTTAATCCAGATGAATTCATTTGCATAATTAATTTGATTTAAAGCACATGCACACTTCCACACACAATTTGCAGAACAATTCAATCAAGAAATACTCTGCAGGAAAGAATTTTCCTGTCACCAATGTGCACATGGCTTAAAGTAAACGAGCACATCATTGAGAAGGAAACGCTTGTCAGGAAACGCTTGTCCTGAATTCCTCTGCAAGTACATTCACAATGTCCAACCTGTACCAAAACATCTTCATGGAATATTGACTCTTCAGCAAGTCTAACACTGTCAAAATGACTTAATCACAAATAGACCGATGACAGATTGGTGGTGATGAATCGTGGTCGGGGCCAATCAGGGTGGCTAGTAAACTGGCATAATGCTCTCAAGTAAACCTGACCAATGAAATATAAAAATTTTTAAAAAGTTAGTCATGGTGGCTAGATTTTCCATTTTGTATTTTTGATCTGAGTCTAAAATTGAAATATGAAAAACTAGGTTGTCTGTGTAGATTCTCATTCATCCAGGTAGTCTCAAACTACAACCAGAGGAGACCATGGTATCCTATGATGTCACTTCCCTCTTCACATGTATCCCTACCACAGAGGCAATAGAGACCATCCACAAGCACCTTCTATTTGACAATAACCTTCCAGAGAGAACAACCTTAACACTGACTCAAATCTGCACCATGCTGGACCTCTGTTTGAACACCACCTACTTTCAATACAGACAGGGGTTCTACAGGCAGAAATATGGTTGTGCCATGGGTTCACCAGTATCTCCCATAGTTGCCAATCTCTACATGGAGGAGGTTGAAAACAGAGCCCTGTCGTCCTTCACAGGAACCGTCCCAAGCCACTGATTCAGATATGTTGATGACTCCTGGGTCAAGATTCCAGCAAATAAGAGGAGAGAAATAAACGTCACAGCATTTCTATCCCCTACCTGTCTGGAGTTTCAGAAAAATTCAGGAGAATCCTCTGAAAACATGTCTGTGTAGATTCTCACTCATCCAGGTCATAGTTATCCAAAATTATATAGCCCTGTGGACCATCAGCATGTTAATGGCCTGGGTGGTCACCTGAGAGTCGTTGGCAGGGTGGTTGGCAGGGTCGTTCACCTAGTTTCAGTTGGGGTGCTTCCCCTTTGTCTGTTGGGTCACATGTTAATAAGTCACCAGGTCTCATCAAACAGTATGAACGTTTGGATTGCTGATGAAAAGAGTGGAGGACTGCATTGCACGTGGGTGACAGAAAGTGCCTTAGTCCACCACCTCTGTTTAAAGATGGTCTTTTCCAAAAGTTGGAAAAACCATCTTTAAAAGTATAGTCCACAGGGCTATATTTTCAAGCTCTGCCCCCAGCAAGCTTAGAACTGAAGAAGCTCTCTGTAGAGAGAGCGAAATGTTTTCAAGGAAACCTTTCAGTCCAGTTGACACAGAGAGATCTAATTTTGGATACCACTGAAAACATGACATTCCAGTTCAGTTCAAACCCTCCAACACACTCAGACAAAAACAGGTACACCCAAAGGACAAGACACCAAGACACAAACAAAACAATGTTGTCTATGCTGTACAGGAATGCAAGGAATTGTACATTAGGGAAACTAAACAGCCCCTTCATAAACGAATGGTCCAACACAGATGGGTCACCGCTTCAGGACAGGACTCATCAGTACACCTACAGCTAAAAGAAAGCGGACACTCCTTTGAGGACAATCAAGTATGTGTACTGGCCAGAGAAGATCCCTGGTTTGAGAGGGGTGTCAAGGAAGCCATCCAAGTCAAGTTGGAAAAACCATCTTTAAACAGAAGTTTTGGACTAAAGCACTTTCTATCACCCACGTAGAATGCAGTCCTCCACTCCTTGCATCAACAATCCAAATGTTCACACCATTTCACGAGACCTGGTGACTCATCACCATGTGACCCAGCAGACAAAGGGAAAGCAACCAAGGTGAAACTAGGTCAACAACCCTGCCAACGATTCTTAGATGACCACCCAGATCATAAGCACATTATGGTCCACAAGGACTATATTTTCAAGCTCTGTCCCCAGCAAGTTCAGAACTGAAGAAGCCTTCTGGTGAGGAGGCGGAACATCTTCAAGGAAACCTAAACAAGTCCAGTTGCACACAGAGATCGAACTTTGGATGAAAAATGGGCTATTTTTGATGTTTCTTTTTCTCTGTAAATAATTAAAATAATCCCTCATGATTTCATAGCTTTTGCGATTTTTTTTCCACCCTTCAATAATGACTTAGAAATGAAAGCATCACATATTTGTTGAGTTCATCACACCATGATTCCACCTCAAAACAAACCTAGCAGATTAGTCAGACATACATGTGGCATCCCAGTAATCGCTGTCATTTGTCTTTCCATCAATGCCAGGGACGGGTGGGGTTGGTTCAACCTCTTTCCAGTAGTCATCATACCCATCAGGCAAGGGACTGGATGTCTCTTTCTCTTCTGGTTTCCAGTAGTCATCATATCCATCAGGCAAGGGACTCAATGTTTCTTTCTCATCTGGTATCCAGTAGTCATCATACCCATCAGGCAATGGACTCAATGTTTCTTTCTCATCTGGTTTCCAGTCGTCATCATACCTTTCAGGTACTGGAGTTGACAGATCTTTCTCCTTAAGAATTGAGTAGTCCTCAGGTGTTGGAATTGATGGCATTTTGTCATCTGGTTTCCAACTGTCATCCGTCACAGGTACTGCTGGATCCACCTCATCTGGTTTCCAGTAGTCATAGAAGGCATCTGTCACTGGGGCTTCTAGGTCTTCTTCTGGTTTCCAGTAATCAAAAGGAAGGTCTGTGGTCACAGTTTCTGGCTGAGGCCTGGCTGGTGTGGTTTCAACGTCCCAGTAGTCATCATCTGGTTTCCAGTAGTAATCTAAGAGAAACACATTATATTCACAAATGTCTCAACAATAAACATGAACTCAGCACAAATATTCCTGAAAGAGACTATTGACTGTAAATAGTGGTAGGTGAGAGTATGGTCAGACAACATGGAATGGTTATTGGTCTTGGGTCTCCCTTGCCCGGACGTGGGTCACCGGGGCCCCCTCCTGGAGCCAGGCCTGGTGACCGGGCCTTTGCCCATGGGGCCCGACTGGGCATAGCCCGAAGAGATGACGTGGGACCCCCTTCCCGTGGGCTCACCAGCTGCAGGAGGGGCCAAGGGGGTTGGGTGCAGTGTGAGTTGGGTGGCAGCCGAAGGCGGGGACCTTGGCGGTCCGATCACCGGCTGCAGAAACTAGCTCTAGGGACGTGGAAAGTCACCTCTCTGATGGGGAAGGAGCCTAAGCTGGTGCGACAGGTTGAGTTCCGATTAGATATAGTCGGCCTCACCTCAACGCATAGCAAGGGCTCTGGAACCAGCCTTCTCGAGAGGGGTTAGACTCTCTTCCACTCTGGAGTTGCCGATGGGGAGAGGTGGCGGGCAGGGGTGGCAATTCTTGTCGCCCCTGGCTTGGTGCCTGTACGTTGGAGTTTACCCCGTTGAGCAAGAGGGTAGCCTCCCTCCGCCTTCGGGTGGGGGGACGGCTCCTGACCTATGTGCCTATGGCCCCAACAGCAGTTCAGCGTATCCACCCTTTTTGGAGTCCCTAGAGGGAGTACTAGAGAGTGCTCCTTCTGGGGGTTCCCTCGTCCTCCTGGGTGACTTCAATGCTCACGTTGGTAGCGACAGTGAGACCTGGAGGGGCGTGATCGGGAAGAATGTCCCCCCTGATCTGAACCCGAGCGGTGTTCTGTTGTTGGACTTCTGTGCTCGTCACAGATTGTCCATAACGACCACCATGTTCAGGCATAAGGGTGTGCATATGTGCACTTGGCACCAGGACACCTTGGGCCGCAGTTTGATGATTGACTTTGTAGTCGTGTCCTCGCCTCCCCAAACTCTTCCCACGCCCGGATCTTTGCCTCAGTGACTGCCGCAGCCGCAATCCACTTGGCCCGCCATTACCTGTCTGCTGCCTCAGGAGTCCCACAGGCCAAAAAGACCCGGTACGACTCCTTCTTCAGCTTGACAGCATCCCTCACCGGTTCGGGTGTTGCCGCCACGACAGGCACCGACCACTTTGCGGCCACAGCACCGGTCGGCCGCCTCAACAATGGAGGCACGGAACATGGTCCACTCGGACTCAATGTCCCCCACCTCCTCCGGGACATGGTTGAAGCTCTCCCAGATGTGGGAGTTGAAGTTCCTTCTTACCGGAGACTCCACATTCCCAGCAGACCCTCACAATACGTTTGAGCCTGCCGGGTCTGTCCGGCATCCTCTCGCACCATCGGAGCCAACTCACCACCAGGTGGTGATCGATTGACAGCTCCGCCCCCTCTTCACCCGAGTGTCCAGGACATGCGGCCGCAAATCCGAGGACACGACTACAAAGTCGATCATCAAACTGCGGCCTAAGGTGTCCTGGTGCCAAGTGCACACATGGACACCCTTATGCTTGAACATGGTGTTCGTTATGGACAATCTGTGATGAGCAGATAGAAGATTGCTAGAAGATATGTCTAAAGAAACAGTTTACACTCTCAGAGTTTTTGGCATGCTATTTTTGTCTATGAGTTTCTCATTCGTCCAGGTCATGGTTGTTCAGCATGCTATGCTAATACAACTAATGCAGACTTTAATTGTTAGCCTTCTTTGGATAGACGAGGAGCATTCACAAATCTATTCTTAACATCCAGATTTTTTTTGCTGTATGTTTCTTCATCACTTCAGGTCACTTAACTGGATTTTGCCTCCTTTAGCACCAGAAGTATGTTTAAACCAAAACTTAAACTCTGGCCTTTCACTTAAGTGTTTTTTTTTTTGTTTTTTTTTTTTTCAAAATAACTCTTTATATTGTAAGAGATTTAAAAAGTAGGGTTATATGGTATTACCATTGGTTGCCATGGAATAATTGTACACAAAACTGAAGAGTCTTGCAGACCTTTTCTCACCCCATTCATTCCTGTTGAGTACCGCATGTGCCGCACGTGTGTAACTCACCAGAATCAGGGTAGGCGTATTCTGTATATGGATCAGTAGGTGGTTCGGTTGGGATTACTAGAGGCAACAGATAGACAAATGTCAACAAGATTTCAGTCCAAGTTGAGTACGAACATGGGTGATTGTTCCATTTTCCTCACATGTCGTAGTTGGTGGCAGAGTTGTTGTAGTGGTTGTTGTTGTTGGTAATAAAGTTGTTGTTGGTAATAAAGTTGTTGTTGTCTGCTTATCTTTCTTCTTTCCCTTCTTATCAGTTTTGGGTTTTTTGGTGGCATTTGGACTTTTTGGTTCTTTTTGTTTCTTCTTGTCCTTCTTTTTCTTTTTGTCTTCATTTGGCACTCTCTTTACCCTGCCCACACTACCTGGAAAAATAAGAAAAACACAGTCAAGTCACATTAGCAATTATATTAATTTTCTTATATAAAATCACTCTTACAGACTAACCAGCGATCATTGTGAGGAATTGGCCGGGCCAGTAGTTTGGATTTGGTTTTGGGCCTTAATTAATGTTGTGTTTTGTTTTTGTTTTTTCTCCAGGGGACATGGGCACACCTGCGACTTATCAGCATTGCTGCTATTTATTTCTCATGGGCTGTTGGACTGTTTTTTCCTCCTGTGGAGCACTTTCAGTTTTTGCCTACCTTTGTTGGACTCATTAAAAATATCACTGAGCTGCTGGAAGTCTGCGTTTGGGTCCAGTTCATTCCCGAATGGTTCCTAACAGAAAGTCCTGACCAGCATGGATCCAGCGGATGCGCATAATGCACTTGCAAACCAGGGAGCCCTGCTCGGGCAGCATGATCAGATCGTCCGGACTCCGTTACGGATGATAACATTGAGCACCCGCATCGATCTGGGAACTCTCACCTTTGACGAGCTGGAGGACAACTTCAAGGCAGTGTTTGACCACCTGAACCATACCAGCGCCGCCACTGAATGACTGCAATTCGCCAGGGGCCCCGTTCTGTGGCTGAGTACGCTGTCGACTTCTGGACCCTGGCGGTTGATACTGGATGGAACGAGCCTGCTCTGGAGGGAGCTTTTCGTTGGGGGCTAAATCGACTGGCCCCGGATGTGCTGGCTCTCAGACCTCAACCCTGAGATCTGAACGCTCTTGTGGCCGCAGCAATCGAACTGGACAATCACCTGAGGAATGACAGGAGCAGCCTGGCCTACTGACCACCTCACCCCGCTGGCCTTCATTCCATCAGCAGGTTCCACCAAGGAGGCCAGCAGCCCCGCCCGACCTATCTTCAGTACCAGAGGTGTATTACGATCTAAGAGTAGTTTTCTAAAAGCAGCGAGCCCTTTCCCTCCCACCACACCGCCGGTACGATTGCACAATCAATCTCCTCCCAGGAGCTCCATTGCCTTCTAGCCGGCTTTACAATCTCTCCCGCCCAGAGTGGGAGGCCATGGAGAGCCACATCAGCGAATCACTGGCTACGGGTCTGATACGACTGTCATCATTGCCCGTGGGGGCGGGATTCTTCTTTGTGAAGAAGAAGGACGCTTCACTGCAACCCTGCATTGATTATCGAGCTCTGAATGAGATCACTAAACACAACAAATATTCTCTGCCGCTCCTAGACACTGCTTTTGCCCCACTTCACAAGGTGCGCATCTTCACCAAACTGGATCTCCGCAATGCCTACCACCTTCTCCGTTAACGGTGGTGGCAGAGTGGCCCACTCCGTCCTCCCGCAAGCAGCTGCAGAGCTTCTTGGACTTTGCAAATTTTTATCGTTGTTTTATCCGGGGATACAGTAAAGTGGCAGCCCCTCTAACAAAATTACCCTCCACTCTTCGTCCCTTCGTCTAGCCAGTGGAGGCGGAGGCAGCATTTACTCGCTTAAAGAGTCTATTCACCTCTGCTCCAATTCTCTCTCACCCAGACCCAGCCCGTCAATTCACGGTAGAGATGGACAACTCTGACGTCGGCGTCGGAGCGGTTCTCTCCCAGTGGAGTCCGACAGACCAGAAACTTCACCCCTGCGCGTTCTTCAGTTGGTGACTGTCCCCAGCGGAGCGTAATTATGACGTGGGAATCCACGAGCTTCTGGCGATGGTTTTGGCCCTGCAGGAGTGGCGACATTGGCTGGAGGGCGCCGCTCAGCCTTTCGTGGTGTGGACGGACCACAAGAACCTGGCCTACCTGTGGAGCGAGAAGCGCCTCAATGCGCAACAGGCGCGCTGGGTGCTTTTCTTGGGGTGGTTTAAATTTACCAAAACACTGGTTCCAAAACACTGGCTCCAAAAACACCAAGCCGGACGCGCTGTCCCGCTAGTTCGCTCCGGATCACTCCGGACAGGGGGACGTCCCAATCCTTTCCCCGTCTTGGGAACTGCGGCCTGGCAGGTGGTGGAGAAAGTGCAGCAGGCGCTGAGCTACGCGCGTGACCCTGGAGGTGCCCCTCCAAATTCACTGTTCGTGCCAGAATCAGTCCGGTCGGAGATTCTGCAGTGGGAGCACAGGTCCTGGCTTGCCTGCCACCCGGGTCTCCACCGCACTCTACATCTTCTCCAGCAACGCTTTTGGTGGCCGTCCATGGTGCAGGACACCCAGGCCTTCATTGCTGTCTGCACCGTGTGTGCTCGGGGGACATCCAGGCACCAACCACCGGCTGGCCTGCTCACTGCCGCTGCAAATCCCATGGCGCGCGTGGTCACACATCACACTGGATTTTATTACAGGTCTCCCTCCTGACAGGGGATCTCCTGGTGCAGCATATCTTCCACATCCTGGGCTTCCCGAAGGATATTGTGTCTGACAGAGGTCCACAGTCCGCATCCTGGGTTTGGCGCGCGTTCTGTGTGGCGCTCAGAGCGACAGCAAGCCTTTTTTCAGGTTATCATCTCCAGTCCAATGTGCAGACAGAGAGAACAAATGAGACCCTGGAAAACACACTGTGATGTGTGGCGGCTTGACACCCGGCCGCAAGGAGCGCCTATCTTCCATGGGTTGAGCATGCCCATAACTCGCTGGTCTCATGTGCTTCAGGAGTTTCACCATTTATGGAGTGGCTGGGTTACCAACCCCCACTATTTGACTACCAGGAAGAGGAGGTGGCTGTCCCGTCGGTGCGGGCGCACCTTCGCCGCTGCAGAAACTTATGGAGCCCGATGCGTTCCGCTCTCCTTTGCTATTCTCTCCAGACACGTGAACTCACCAATCGGCGACAGGTTCCCGCTCCGGTCTACCAGCCTGGACAAAAGGTATGGCTGTCTGTGAAGGACCGTCCGCTTGAGGTCACCTCTAAGCTCACTCCCCACTATGTGGGACCATACGAGGTGGATCGGATGATTAACTCCGCGGCAGTGCCCCTGAAGCTCCCCACCGCACTCAAGATCCACTCCTACGTTCCACATATCACTAGTCAAGCCGATGCAGGACTCAGAACTCAGCCCACCGACTGAACCTCCACCCCCGTCCGAGTCATTGATGGGGGAACAGCGTTGGCGGGGTCGGGGTTGGCAGTTTGGATTTGGTTTTTGGCCTTAATTAATGTTTGGGCCTCTGCTCGTTGTGAGAGGAAACTAATTTTTGTCCTGTGCTTGAAGGTCGCCGGGAGTCTCCTGTGAGAGGATCATTTTCTGTTGGACAGAGAACGCCAGCGGATGACTGAGTGGAGCGGTGTATTTTTGTTGGACTGTTTTTTCCTCCTGTGGAGCGCTTTCAGTTTTTTTGCCTACCTTTGTTGGACTCATTAAAAATATCACTGAGCTGGTGGAATTCTGCGTTTGGGTCTGGTTCATTCCCGAGTGGTTCCTAACAATCATTTTGAAAAAAAAAAAAAAAAAGACCTGGGTAGCTAATGATAAACATCCATAGCAAATAGTCTGTAACTAAGAACTTTTACACAGTAATTACAGTAGTTACACAGTAGTACACAGATTTCAGAACATCGAGACACATTACACTGGCCAATTGAGGACCATCATTTCCTTTTAGTTTGAAGCTGAGAGGCACTATCCTGGAAAATAGTACTTTCTCTTTCCATTAACTGTGCTCCATTGACCGCACTGCATTCTCAAGGACACTAAATCTGGCTAAAAATGAATAAATGCATCACCATTATCTAACACATATGTCACCACTCAAGTAAAGCCCATTAGTTGGGCTCGTTAAAGATCTGGACAATACTGAATTACAGAATCAAAAATCCCCAGATTTTATCTTTATATATATATATTAGTATTATTATTATTATTATTATTATTATTATTATTATTATGGGATTCAGCATTAATCAGCGTTAATCACAAGTGTTCATGCAGCAGAGCATGGAAAAATGGAAAAGAGGTCAGTGTCATAAAAATCTGTCTACAAGATGTTTGAGTTTTCATCTGTGTTATGACCCATATCAGACCCTCCTGCCTGATCTCTGCTGCATGGAGCTGTTAGAAGTGGATATTGTTATATCTCTTTGGTGTAAAATACATTTTTATGATTCAATTAGATTTTTTTATTTATTTACTCACCTCTCTGTAGTAGCTCTTTTGCATATCTCTTTCTATTTCCTGTTGGGTCCCCCACAAGTCCTTGCTCCCTTTCTGGACCATCCAGAGTCTCATCTGAAGATTCATTCCCTACATTTGATAGAGCCACTATACCCCCAGCGCTTTCCCCTTCTCTGGGGATCAAAAGGCAGCATAGAGCCAGCAGCAGAACTAGATATAAAAACCCGATCTGGCTCTTCATCCCTGCTGATTTTCTCCACCTAGCTCAGTCTCTCAGATGCAGTAATTCTTTTAAAATCCCTCTTCTTCCCCCTTTGTCTTTGTAATTCGACCCACACTTTGGAAACTTCTGCAACTTCACACACAGACCAGTGTCATACAGGCTTCAACTGGAGTTTGAGGGGGAGGGAGGAAGGTAAAGTTGAGCTGGAAAGGAAAGGGGGTGGGTTAGAGGAGAGAGAGAAAGAGTGAGAATAGGAGAGCAAAGGAATAATTCTGAATAGATTGACTGATTCAGCTCCGCTGCCACAAAGACAGATACAGGAAATCTTTCCTGCCCAGTGCAATAACCCTGTTCAATAAGTCCGTCTGACTGAGACTCACAGCCCTTGTGCTGTGATGTGCTCCAGTAGTACTTTCATGTGGCACATTGTCATAATTATTTATTGCATTGTACAGTAATACCACTCATTTGCACTGATATTTACACTATTATACTGTAAATATGTTGTAAATATGTTAATACTGACAAGGCTGCTGGGACAAGTCAATTTCCCATGTCTGGGATCAATAAAGTATTTCTATTCTATTCTATTCTATTCCTGTTGGCCCTGCAGCTATGGTTAGCTAAAACAAAAAAAACAACAAAAAAAAAAAAACACCAGAGTCACTTCACCTGGCTGACAAGTCAGAACAGGTGCACAGATCAGAAGTAGGGTTGGGGGAGGAGGAGCAGAAAGCAGGAGAGGTCTCAGGTGAGGTCTCAAGTTGGTTGAGATTAGGTACTGACACCAAACCATTTGGACAAGTGGCTCAGTCAAAGGCTGTCTGACCTGCACACTCAACAGAGCAAAACAGCAGGAGACACTGAATTCCACAAGACAGGAGGAGAAGGAGGACGAGGAAGAGTGGAGGATGGGACTTCCATGTGTGTTTATAATCTGACGGAGGAACTCAGAGAGTTAACGAAAGCAGGGCAGAGAACAGAATTTTTTTCGGAGTCCAGAGTTTGTTTGGGTATGGAATAAAGCTTATCTTTCTGCTTGTTCTCATGTTGTTCTGTCACTCTTTAATCATTATGTATAGTCTGCATTCTGCTCGCAGAACAACGTTTCTGGTACAGGAGGCAAGAGTGTCATGGTAAAGCACACCTTTACACACATACACACACACACACACACACACACACACACACACACTAGACCCTGACAATGTAGATAACCTCCAAAGAAATGAGTAGGGTTAGTAGACAGAATGCCATGTTACTCTGCTTATGTGCACATTTCTGACCTCATCTGCGTTTGCTCCATTCGAGTTCCATTCCTCTTCCATAAGTGGTTTGTTATTCATAAAAGTCAGATTCAAGACATTGTTAGTCTCACTAAAATAAGTCCCCCTTTTCAGATAAATAAGACCTCATTTCTTTTGGGTAGAGAGCTACACAGAAAAATTCAAGACACCTTCACCACATGAATCAACTGACCCACTGATACGATTTTTTTTTTAACCATAATACTATCATTGTCAGGCATTGCCATGCACAATATATACTTTTAATAGTTTATTACATTTATTTTTTTAGTAATGCTGTTGGACATGTATGATGTGAGGAAATATGTAATGTTACAAGCATAAATAAAGAAAAAGAAAAATTCAAGTATGGCCAACATTTAAGGGTTTCATCTCCCAGCAAATGGTGTGAGAGCATTTTGAGCTTTTTCAAAAAATACAAATATGAATCAGATACAAAACGTGGATACTGCTGTTTTTCCTTTAGTGTATTAAGTTAATAGCATCATTTTGCTTATGCCATGCTACAATATAACCAAACTGACCAAGTTATTTTTGCATAGTGTATCCCCCCCGCCCCCCACTATTAATTGGCATTTTACTCTTTAAAAATCTTATTTATAAAGAGTCATATATCTAATATTTGAGCATAATTCTATTTCTGACTAGTTATGATTATACTATGATTATGATAATACAGATATTACAGACATTTTTAAATTATTATCATTATCTTTCAATTCTTTGAGGAAATGTAGAGATGGAGTTTGGGAGACAATGCTGAGCATTCAATCAAGGCCTAATTCTAAACACACATCAGAAGTGATAAAGAATGAATTAATGTTGTTGGAAACCCTAACTTGAAACCCATCAGGAACTGATAGATCATGATAAGAAAACAAGTCTGTCCCAGGAAGCCAGTGTTCACAGACCTTTTCTGACTGAGGTTAAGATGACCGAGACAAAAACGGATGTTAATATTTCTTTTAATCTTTTTGATCAGGTTTGTCATATTTTGGTAGAGCCACAAAATGTATTAACTTTATTTATATACATTTTATACAGATCATATTTCTTGAAATACTTTATATTAATTTGGGGTGTCTGAGCACATTGAGCTGAGCATCAGAATGTACTGGGCAGGAAACAATGACATCATGGAGTAAGGGAAGGAGAGCGGGCCAGAGATGGGGGAGGGAAAGACAGAGTGAAAGAAAAATGCTGTATTCCAGCAGGCTCACTAGGTACAAATGGTAACAGATTCATCGAACTCCCTTGTGCTCCTTCCTCATTGGGCATGTGGTCAGAACACCGAGGCAGGATGTCTGACACAATATAATGGATACTTGTGCGTTAGATGTAGGCTTTATTAACCCTCAGTGCCACATAGGTTCTGCACAGACATCATAATTAAAACAATCCAGACACACTCAAAAAACACATCAATGTAGACTGTAAGGAGCAATGAAAATTGGCTGAGAAAATTTTAATTCCACGACATATCAGCAATATAAAAATTAGCTGCAGTATTATTCCATCATGTATGTGCTGTGATTTAGCAGGTCCATGACAGCCCAGTCATTCAGATCTTTAGAAGTGAAGCCACGAGTCTAATTGAGCACAGATGTAAAAGCATGAAACACCAAGGTTTCACCACAGACAACCCAAGTCTGTCAGGATGCAAACTCTAGATACCACGGACAGAAATCCCCCTTTTGTGTAATCATTGGCAAATAGAAAGTATGTTGTTTGTGTTCATATTCTTTAGTATGTTTAGTTTGTTCTTCGGTGATATTTTAGGAATTTTTGTCCCTAATGACAGATGAGACTGGAGCTGGGTTAAGTGCGAAGAATGACAAATACAGTATGTTTCATGACTTTTTGGACATTCTTTACTTTCTACTGTATAATTTAATAAATTAAAAACAAATACACATGAACCCTATCAGAGTGATTTTACTTTCTTTTGGTAAGTTTATATGTTACTAACTACTGGAGTAGCAGAAAAAATATTGTAATAAACCTATTTGCTATGTGGAAAAGTAACAATTAATACCCACACAACTAGCAATTAAAGAAAATAATTAAAAAAATATATAAATCTCTTTTTTCTTAAAAACAATACATAAAATTCATGGGAAGTAAAAAGCTATAAATTACAACTGCATCCACACCATAAACTTAAAGCAGCTATAGGATCACAACAGTTGACCACTCTCCCATACATTGTCAGTCTGTTATAAAAGTTTAAACTTTGAGGTACAATAGTAGTGAAAAAGTCTAGAACTTTTAATTTTTTTTTAACTTTTAGTTTTATAATGTTGTGTATGAAAGTTGTTTCTCTTTCTCTGTGTGAGTGCATGTGCCCTCGCGCCTGCGCGGTTAAGCGTGCGTGTGTTTCCTGTAGTTGGAGGAGTGCAGGAAGAACTGAGAGTCCATGTGCCTGCTGACAGCAATAATCATAATAGTAATTGTGGCAAAACGTGGCTAGTGGTCGGTTTTCTTGATGAATCTTGATTGGGCCATGTTTGACTTAGTTACCCAAAACATGTCAGCACTTCTGGCCTATCTACAAGACACTATTTTAGAGAGACTAAAATTGTCAGCTTTTATTGAAACGGGTCACACAACAAAAAGATGGAGGCATTTTATTCAATATTGGCACGCTGTTACCCCCTGCTGGACATTTAAAAAATGACACTTGCCACATAAGGTAAAGACATATAAGATATATAATAATGCCACAAATAATAAAATACATCTATTTAAAAAAGCAAACTGGACGTTTGGATTGTAAAAAGCAATGTGAATCAAATTTCATTGTATATTTATATTAAAATACAGTAATTTAACTTGCACAACTCTATCTCTTCGTTAGTTAGTTCGACAGTAACAGTGGCCATGCATTCTTTATACACCACAACCCTCAACTCTGCAATCCAGGGCTTGCTTATGAAGACACAAACTGCCATAAACTAATGTTGTGCCCCAGGTAATCATTAATTTGAATTCATAGCTAATTCTCTAATTGTAGAGCTCTATAAATGTAATAACATTATAAATCAAGATGTCTGCGTAGATTCTCACTCATCCAGGTAATAGTTAATAATAATAGTATCCAAAGTTAGATCTCTCTGTGTGCAATTGGACTGTAAGGTTTCCTTGGAAACGTTTCGCCCTCTCTCCAGAAGGCTTCTTCAGTTCTAAACTTGCTGGGGGCAGAGCTTGAAAATATAGCCCTTGTGGACCATTGGCATGTTAATGCCCCAGGTGGTCACCTGAGAGTCGTTGGCAGGGTCGTTCACCTAGTTTCAGTTTGGGTGCTTCCCCTTTGTCTGTTGGGTCACATGGTAATGAGTCACCAGTCTCGTCAAACAGTGTGAATGTTTGGATTGTTGATGAAGAGAGTGGAGGACTGCATTGTACGTGGATATCACCCACGTACAACGACATTCGTCTGGAGTTATGTTTGTTTCCACCTAATTAATAAAAGGTAAATGATGTGTTGTCATCAAGAATCATTCTGATCATTCACTCAAATGAAATTAACATTCAGCAGAATAAATACAGTCCATTCAATTTAAGAGTTCTACTTTGTACATAAAAATCCAATTACTGTAAAAGTACATTAAGTATTATGAGCTAAGGGCCCTAAAACTTTGAACTAAGAAATACAGATGGGTAATATAATGTCACAATTGTTTTGGCATTCGGCCAATAATATGTCCCCCGCAGACCTGGTGGCAGGGTTTTCATCCCTTCCACTAAGTGGCGCTGCAGCTTTTGGTCCCCCTTGTGGTCTGGGTGTCTTTGTATTTAATCATAAATAGAAGGCGAGTATGAGACCGGAAGTACGTCACGGCGACCCCGGAAAATAATGACGTTTTCTGCTGTTATTGTACAGCTAGTACCCAGGTTATAGAATAGCGCAAGGCGCTTCTTTGTCAGCGCTTTTTTAGAAGTCAGACTTAGTAAGACAAATTTCGTACGGTTTTAGCGTGCGTTTTTTTCTTGTTGTCAGCGTATAAGTTTGATGTAAGAGCTGCTTTCCAGTTCAAAATGAAAACTGTTTTGATGGTGGCAGAGAAACCCTCTTTGGCTCAGTCCATTGCCAAAATACTCTCCAAAGGTGCGTACAAAAAACAAACAAACAAAAAAACCCTAAGATGCTTTAATTAATAGGTTTTATTTAATAGATTACAGGACAAGCAATATATTTCACACAGTGCGGTTATTTAATTTTATCGTAATTTATATTGCACTTACCGATAGGTTTGTGGTCATAGATGTGTCAAAACCCGTGTTTTGATAATTCTTTTTTTAAAAATCGCTTACTGGAAGGTTATTAGTTGAGGAGTTTAACTACACAAAGTTTACAAAACATCTGTTTTTCCTTTTCAGCTTGAATTAATACAAAACATCTACGAGTTTTTTTTTTATTTCGTCTTTTCACAACAAGGACTTAGGTAATTTGGGAGTATTGATTATTTAAAGTAAAATGTGTTTTTTATTTTATTACCAGTTCAGTTCATTTTAATTTCCAAATGAAATTGTTTTCTTTTATTGCTTCAGAAGTTTGATTTTACTTGTCAGTTTGATGGCCCATATCAATCACATTGCCAGTCAATATAATGTTTGTAATGCTGGAAGAGTGACATTGACACAAACTACAATATTTACAGTTTTAACTAACACATACATTTAAGAAGGTATCCCTGATCAGCTGTTCCTGGAGAAAGCACATATGCAAGCTACGGTAATGAGCTCAAACTCAAGAGAGTAGCTGGATGTAGGGAAGCAGTTGGGGTTTTTCTTGAGGACAGGCATCCTTAGGGTTAAAGGGATGGTCTCCAGACCAAAAGTGTTGTCCAGTCCATTACAGGAGTGTCTGGTGTGGCAGCTAGCCTCATGGATGACCTGTGGCACCCTGTTCAAATCAATATTCTCTCTGGTGAGCCATAAGAAGAACAGAGAAAAAGCAGAGACAGGCTAGAATTTAGTCATTACTGGACGTGAGGTGTCAATTGGCAGTTGCGATTTTTACATTCCTGAGGTAAATACTTGGCATATAAATATAGCGGTTGTGACCAGCAATGCAAAACATGTAGATCTGTATTCACATGGTGTCACAGCAATCATAAATTGAACAATAAATGTGGGAAACCAACAATTTTAACAATTTTAAGCTAATAATTGTGAATGCATGTCAACAACAGTATGGCAAATTTGTATAAATAATCCATTATGACAGGATGTATTTGGGGTTTTATTTTTTAATTTTCTTTCAAATTTGGATTCAAAAGATATTGAACACAGTTGTTTGAAGTTTTTATTATTTTTTTAATCATGATTGCAAGTGCATGCATCTAGATTCTAATTGTGTGCAGTCAGTGTCTCCAAATTTTGTTTAAAAGACTTGCAGAAGAGATGCTGGAAAATATCAATAACTCTGGAAAAACAAATTGCCTCAGTCTCTACATTTAAGGACTAGGAAAATCAACTATCTTAAGCATTCATAAAAATTTATAAAAGTAGTTCAAATAGTGAAAAATCATGTTCTCTTACATGTAGCTCCAGCTTGCAATGCTGCGCTGGTTGATGTGGCTGGGTAGGTCCACCAGTTGCCTATGGTAGTCCTGCAGGGTGTATGTACAGAAAGACTCATCCACGCAATGACCACTCAGCGGCATGGCCAGACACTGGTGTAGGGCCAGCATGCACAGCAGAAAAGCACGCAGGAGCTACAAATTGAAAGTACCTTTAAGTTCATGTTTTGTTTATATAGCACTTTAAAAGCAGCCATGTGGACCAAAGCGTGTACTCACAACTAAAATAAATATAGAATATAGAATAAAGTGCAGAGCAAGAAAACAGTAGAACAGGAAGAAGATTTTTTAGCTAAATTTTTATTTAAAGCTATTGTTTTCTATTAAAGCATGTTTAAAGCACAGATTTGGAGTGCTGAGTACTCTGAACTGTCTTAGTTTGGATTGATGCAGAATTTATTTATGCTTTCTAGGGTTAGGGTTGGGTGGTGAAAAGATGACTGATTGAAGCCAAATTACAGTCGTCTAAACAACTTGTACTAAAGGAAAACAATACCATTTCAAGCACCTTTCTTGTCAAATATAGATTCACAGAAGCTACCTATGCTGGTGGCTGTTGGTTTTCAAATACTGAAATACGCCACTGTCAGATTCATAACAACAAAATTACATTGTGCATTCTATTGCTGCGGTTTTGTCTTCAGTAACTGACACTCGTTGGTTTTATGTCAGTGAATGTTCTCAGTCATTGAGGTCTCTTTATCATGATAGGTTCTTCCTTGTTTCTTGAAGATGTTTCACCTGTCATCCAAAATGCTCTTCAATTGTGAACCAAACTAAATAGTGGCTATATTCTTGTCATAAGATATTCCTCATATTTGACACGACATTGTTTGATTCATGAACTTTCCTTTCCTTCTTGAGACTTCTCCTAGGTCTGCTGCTGTTTTTAATTTAATCCCAGTTCAGGCCTCACCTGTTTCGACACAGTGTCAAAAGTCCCAACAAGCAGTAAAAAAAAAAAAAAAAATCAGTTTGAACCACATTCAGAAGATTAAACTGTTAGTATTGCTTTGTGTGCATATTTATATATTTTTGACAGCAATATAATTTTTCATTTTTGTTTGTGCCTACCTTTAGCAATGTTTTCAAACAAATCAGTGCCAGTGGTTAAATTCAATGCGTCTTTTAGCTATTAAATTAAGCACTTTATATAAATTGATTTTTGCCTACTGCCTACTGCCATCCTAGGATGGTATGTAGTGGGCATTCATTTATAGGTTGAACTAAAGTAGTTTTGTAGACATTTACAACCACACCACAGGTTTTCAAAAAGTTCTAAGGGCTGGAGAGACTGATTAGTATGAAGTTGGTTTCTTACCTGCAGCTGCTCCATGACTGACGTTTGCTATGACGGATTGGTCTTCCTAGAGTAGTCTCTGTGGGTTTATGGTTGATCTACAACTTATCTGGTCCTACGTTTATTTATATTCACCGTTTGTGTGTCTGTGTGTAGGTGGAGAAGGCATACTGTGCTCTCTGGTCCCCAACTCACGCGTAATGTTCTGTCATTTAGCATTAAACCTTGAGAAAATAATTCTATTCAGAGTGGACCAGGTAGTCATTAGAGGGCTTAATGGACACATAAAAGGTTTATGAAATGAAATGGGGGTGGGCGAAATGCTACCATGTAAGCTTCTATTTCCCCTTTTAAAATTCAAAACCAAATGTATTCTGAGATTTAAAAAAAAGTATTAGAAAAACATTACAATCAACATTGTTCCCAGTTATCCTTAAAGTATATATGCAGCATGGGTTTAGATCGTTTTATTTGAATTTACGAGTATGCTTTTTTTCTGTCATTTTGAATTCTGACAGCATTTATCTTTTCTGTTTAAGGGACTTGTACAAGTCGCAAAGGCCTTAATGGAGCATGCTCAGTTTATGAATATACATCCAGTTTCCTTGGTCAAACTATGCACTTTAAGATGACTTCTGTCTGCGGACATGTGATGAGTCTGGATTTCATTGGTGGGTATATT
Source organism: Pao palembangensis (assembly GCA_015343265.1). Taxonomy (NCBI): domain Eukaryota; kingdom Metazoa; phylum Chordata; class Actinopteri; order Tetraodontiformes; family Tetraodontidae; genus Pao; species Pao palembangensis. The sequence continues at coordinate 21,714,502 of CM027081.1, forward strand.
ATGTTGTGTAACTTATTTATTGCTTAATATCATCATTGGAATTTATCAGTACATTTTGTTATTATACTTATTATACTTTTTGTGTAATTTGATTTATTCTTATTTTAAAATGTGTTTTTCCATTCTATCTGAAACATCCACTGCATGAGAGCTCCACTGCTTTTCTTTGGATTTATTAGTAATTGCTACAGTTGAGGATTAGGACTACTTGTAAAACTGCTTAAAAGGAAAAGAAATTAAAAAATAAGGAAATACTTGATTTTTCTGTACTTTTTAAATAATTATTATTTTTTTATTTTTGAATTGTGATTTTTTTTTTTATCCATCTTGCAGAGAAAATAAAACAATCTCCAAAATTTTCTAAGTAGACTTTTACAAGTCTGTTTAAAACAAAAGAAAATGTAAGGTCCTCATTTTTTAAAATTTTCTTTCTTTCAAAAGTCTTTTGTTGATGTTATTAAACTATCACCATTCTCTACAAATTCAACATTATCCACCTGATTTAAAAAAATGAGATGTGCTCATTTGCTGCTCAAAAAAAAAAAAAAAAATCCCTCGTATAATTCTCAGTATCCACACCTAATTTATTACATCCACTTATCAATCATTGTTGCTTACATTTTAAGGCAAGTACAACAATTGGGATAAGGTGGACCCTGCTGAGCTGTTTAGTAAAGCTCCCACAGAAAAGAAGGAGGCTAACCCTAAACTCAATATGATCAAGTTCCTTCAGGTACACTTTTGAATTGGTCTTTTGAATTGAGTAACAGACTGCATTACTGTGTTGCGGAGTATCTGAAGGAGGTCAGTGTCTCATGGTGTGTATGTTTCTGCTGTAATGTCAGGTAGAAGCCAGGAGTTGTCATTATGTGGTGTTATGGCTGGACTGTGATAAAGAAGGCGAGAACATCTGTTTTGAGGTAATATCAGGTCACAATCACACATTAATAATGTCATCTCACACTACCCCCCCCCCCCCCCCAAAAAAAAAAAAAAAAAAGTCCAATATACACACACATTTGCTAAAAATACTTTTTCGGGGATACAATCCTGATCGGATAGGCGCTATACAAATAAAAATTTAATTGAATCTGAAAAAGTCTCGGATTGGTGAAAGTGAAAAGACACTTTATTTATTAACTGTCAGTAACAAATTAGTGGCTAGTGCAAATGCTTTATGGCCTTATGAAAACTATTAGCACAGACATAATTCACTAGTAGCTGCATGTAATTTCGCTTTCCTAAAAGGTACTGGATGCCATTCAGCCAGTGATGAACAAAGGGAGTACCAGGGAGCAAAGTGTTTATCGTGCAAAATTCAGTTCTATCACCGACACAGACATCTGTAACGCCATGAATTGCCTGGGTGAACCTAATTGCAATGAAGCCCTGGCAGTGGATGCACGACAGGAACTTGATCTGCGCATTGGCTGTGCATTCACACGGTATGCATGCTGCTTCCTCTGGTCTAGTTTGTAAAAGTGTGTTCATGAAGAGAAATTTGATGCATGTCATGTATTCATTAGAAATTACAGCATATTAATATTTTATACAGTTACATCAAACTTATAGGTAAGTACTATATTTATAAAACTGTTTTGAGACAATAATGAATCTACTAATTAAATGTCTTCAGGTTTCAGACTAAATATTTTCAGGGCAAATATGGCAATCTGGATTCTTCCTTGATCTCTTTTGGACCGTGCCAGACTCCGACACTTGGCTTCTGTGTAGAACGTCACGATAAGATCCAGTCTTTTAAACCAGAGACTTACTGGATCCTCCAGGCAAAGGTAAATCCTTTATTTGGCTCCCACTGACGGCAAGTCTCCCATCCAGAATTCTCACAGATATGTTTTGGTGTGCTGGTTAGGTGTTCAAAGGAAAGGACAGCCCACTGACTCTGGATTGGAGCAGAGTGAGGGTTTTTGACAGAGAGGTTGGACAAATGTTCATCAACCTGGCCAAAACATCGAGGGAGGCCCAGGTATTTTATATTCAATAGTAAATTTGTCTGCAGTGAGCTTCATTTTTGGTTGAAAGGGTGAGGTCTTTTTTAATTTATCAGCAGTATGCTGCACTATGAAGGAGGTGGGGCTGCCATTTTATGATGCGCAGAAGTCTAACTTTTTATTCCTAACTGTATAAAACAGATTTTAGTATTAACACGATTTTGTTACCTTGGGCTTCAGTCTCTGTATCTTCTGTATTGCTGTTTGGAAATAAATTGGAACTCATCTTTCTGACCCTTCTCTTATGACAGGTGGTTTCAGTAAATAAGAAGGAGAAGGTGAAACAAAGACCACAGGCCTTGAACACAGTGGAGATGTTAAGAGTGGCCAGCCATGCATTAGGTATAGTCACAACAGCATAGGCAGCTTTAATGCTCGTTTTAAAGCAATTTCATATTCTCTTATCTGGAAAGAAACTCATGACTTATTCTTTTAAAAAGTAATTTATATACAGGACATGTTGTCATTGCTCCAGTTTTCAACTTTAAGTGATTGGTTGAAACACTGTTGTCTTTTGGGGAGTGGATAGTTTCAGTTTATATATGGTTTTCAGAGCTTGTTTATGAGGGAATCATTCAAATCAATACAAACTACAAAGTAAATAGTTTTTTGTACATAGGCCAAGTACAGTTGCTTTTCCTTTATCTGTTGACGGATTTTTCTTGTTCCTGCATGTTTCTGGGCTTGTAACATGATGTTAGAAGGCGATTGAAATTGGAGAGAATATTTAGATCCATAATTGCATAAATGGGAGTGCAAGTGAGATGTGAAAAGACTGAGCCTTATTTGAATAGACATGGCCAACCGAAAGCAGCAAAACTGATATCTTTAGTGTCTGAGGAGAAGCAGGAGGACCAAAGTGATCAATCTGTCAATCTGTCAGAAACAGGCTCCACAAAAGAGTTCCATCTCAGTTCAAAACCGAGCACCATGCAGCTTGTTTCAAAAAAGCAAACCTGTAATTAAAAAGTGATTGCTATTTAGTTGTCCGATAACTTCTCTAGATTCCTTTTATTGTAGAAAATAAATGAACCCCTTAACGCCGACTGTTGCAAATTTACATCATGCTGCTTTGCTCGAAATTTCAGCCGAAAATTCCATGTATTCCCCCAAATGTCGATTTTTGCATATTCAACATGTACCTAATAAGTAAATTCAGGCATGGAGGGGTTAAAAATAATAGATTTTATTTACAGACCCTTTGAACTATCTCAAGGTCACCTTATGTCACATAAAAACAAACAATAAAAAAGTAACATATGGCAAAAATTAAAACAAACTATACCCAGTTAAAAAAAAAAAACATACACAGTAAAACTAATAAAAAAATGTGTGGTCAGTTATTCTGAGCAGGTGGGTTTGAGATGTGATTTAAAGGTTATAAAATACTTGCATATCATCTCAGCCATTAATCTAACAGAAACCCAGGAAGTACAGGAGTTTAATACTGTTTAAAGATTGTTTTGCTAAATCCAATTTGCCATTTTTGAGTAAAATTTTAGAGAAACTGGTTTTTATCCAACTGAATGACTTTTTGAACAAAAATTGGAACAAAGTCTGGTTTTAGGATGAACCATAGAACAGAGACAGCTCTGCTAAAGATTGTAAATGACATCAGATGTAATTTGGACTCAAAAAAGCTCTCAGATCTAGTGCTACTGGATCTGAGTGTTGCTTTTGATACTGTGGACCACCACATTCTTTTAAACAGACTCAAAAACCTGGTGGGCCTCTCTAGAACTGCTATTAACTGGTTATTAACTGGTTAATCTTTGAGATAGGAGGTGAACCTCCTATCTCAAAGATTGCAAATTTTTTCACAGCTATGCTGATGACACGCAGCTCTACATCGCTGTGTCTCCTGATGACTTAGAACCCACTGACACCCTTTTTAATTGTATACTAGTTTTAAAGTCATGGATGGCAGAGAATTTCCTTCAGCTTAATCAGGACAAAACAGAGGTTTTAGTTATTGGTCCTGAAGGTGAGCGAGAGAAATTTTTACCAAAGTTACAAGATCTTAAACCATCTGAATCCATAACTTGGGCGTCATTTTTGACTCTGAGCTCAACTTTATTCCACATGTCAGAAACACAACAAAGATTGTTTTTTATCATCTTAAGAATATAGACAGAGTCCGCCCATTCCTCTCTCAAGCTAACACGGAGGTCCTAATGTATGCTTTTACTTCTAGTCATACTGTAATGCCCTGCTTTCTGGCCTTCCCAAAAAGACCATTTCTAGCCTTCAGTTACTTCAAAATTCAGCTGCTCGAGTGCTGACGAAGACCAGGAGGCAGGCCCACATTAGTTCGGTCTTGAAATCTCTGCATTGGCTCCCCATGCGTTTCAGGATTGATTTTAAGGCTCTTTTATTAGTTTTTGAATGTCTTCATGGTCAGTGTCTTCATGGTCAATGTCTTCTTATTTACAGTGCATCCGGAAAGTATTCATAGCGCTTCACTTTTTCCACATTTTTTTATGTTACAGCCTTATTCCAAAATGGATTAAATTCATTTATTTCCTCAAAATTCTATACACAATACCCCATAATGACAATGTGAAAAAAGATTTTTTGAAATTGTTGCAAATTTATTAAAAATGAAAAACCTCAAAAATCACATGTACATAAGTATTCACTGCCTTTGCTCAATACTTTGTTGATGCACCTTTGGCAGCAATTACAGCCTCAAGTCTTTTTGAATATGATGCCACAAGTTTGGCACACCTGTCTTTGGGAATTTTTGCCCATTCCTCTTTGCAGTACCTCTCAAGCTCTATCAGGTTGGATGGGAAGCGACGGTGCACAGCCATTTTCAGATCTCTCCAGAGATGTTCAATAGGATTTAGGTCTGGGCTCTGGCTGGGCCACTCAAGGACATTCACAGAGTTGTTGTGAAGCCACTCCATTGATATTTTGGCAGTGTGCTTTGGGTCATTGTCCTGCTGGAAGATGAACCGTCGCCCCAGTCTGAGGTCAAGAGCACTCTGAAGCAGGTTTTCATTCAGGATGTCTCTGTACATTGCTGCATTCATCTTTCCCTCTATCCTGACTAGTCTTCCAGTTCCTGCTGCTGAAAAACATCCCCACAGCATGATGCTGCCACCACCATGCTTCACTGTAGGGATGGTATTAGCCTGGTGATGAGCGGTGCCTGGTTTTCTCCAAACGTAACGCCTGGCATTCGTTCCAAAGAGTTCAAGAGAATTTTGTTTCTTATGGTCTGAGAGTCCTTCAGATGCCTTTTGGCAAATTCCAGGCGGGCTGCTATGTGCCCTTTACTAAGGAGTGGCTTCCGTCTGGCCACTCTACCATACAGGCCTGATTGGTGGATTGCTGCACAGATGGTTGTCCTTCTGTAAGGTTCTCCTCTCTCCACAGAAGAACGCTGAGCTCAGACAGAGGACCATCGGGTTGGCTGATCACCCTCCTGACCAGCCCTCTTCTCCCCGATCACTCAGTGTAGAGGTTTGCCAGCTCTAGGAAGAGTCCTAAGTGGTTCCAAACATTCTTCCACTTACAGATGATGGAGGCCACTGTGCTCATTGGAACTTTCAGAGCAGCAAAAGTTTTTCTGTAACCTTCCCAGCCTTGTGCTCCTAAGACAACTTGTCTCGGAGGTCTACAGACACCTTTGTCTTCTATGCTTGGTTTTGTGCTTTGACATGCACTGTCAACCCTGGGACCTTATATAGACAGTTGTATGCCTTTCAAATCATGTCCAATCGACTGAATTTTACTACAGGTGAACTCCAATTGTCGCTGAAACATTTCCATGAATGATCAGTGGAAACAGAATGTACCTGAGTCTTAATTTAGAGCTTCTGGGCTGGCAAAGGCGAATGTACTTAGTGTACATGATTTTTAGGTTTTTATTTTCTCACATTGTCATTATGGGGGCCGTAGAATTTTGAGGAAATAAATGAATCTTATCCTTTGAATAAGGATAATATTAAAAAAATGTGGAAAAGTGAAGTGCTATGAATGCCTTCCGGATGCACTGTATGTGATCTACTATCCCATGAACCTCTTGTGGAGCCTGAGGTCCTCCAGGACTGGCCTTTTATCCATCCCATATGTCAGAACAAAATCCTATGGTGAGGCCGCCTTTGCGCCATGGTCCACGCTTAGAATAGCCTGCTGTGGAACCTGAGGCTGCAGGAGACAGTCAGTGGTTTTAAGAAAGGGGGCTTAAGACTCACTTTTTAGTTTAGCTTTAAACAATTATTCAACATTATATTAAATTATTCTTATTCCCAGCAATATTTTATCGCTCTTAGTATCTCCCATCTTACTTAAATCCAGTGTGAAGTTTCTAGGATGGGGAGCCTTTCAAAAGGAGAGCTGCTTGTCCGGATAATTGGGGTGTCACCTGGGTGTCAACAGTCTTGGTTGGGATGTCCTGGGGTGGTGCTTCCCAGGGTCTAGGGGTGGGCGTCTCCCGGTATGAATGGCACCCTAGGTTGTGCTTCCTCCTAGTGCTAAGCATTTCTTTTAACTAATTTTAAGTGAGTGTGTTTATGTGGGTTTTATGTGCGCAGTATGTGTGTGCTGTTTGACCTGTTTTATTATGTAAAGCATTTTATGCTGCATTTTATTTATGAAAAGTGTACTATAAATAAAGTTTGATTGATTGTTGTTTTAGGTATTGGTCCTCAGCATGCTATGCAGATTGCAGAGCGCCTGTATACAGGGTTACATCAGCTACCCCCGTACTGAGACAACCCACTATCCTGAGAATTTCCTCGACCTGGTGAGCAATTGAAGCAGTAAACCAACAATTCCAATTGCAAGAAGGAGGGTCATTTTAACAGTGCAAATACATTATAGCTGATAACCAGTTTACATAAGCAGTTTGCAATGATCAATTGCAATGAGTCAATCATTATGAATTCACTTTGAATCTATAATGTATGTTAAAGATATTCTGCTTTTGCCTTCAGAAAGCTCTTGCTTTCAGAAGGCTTAAATCTCAATTCCAGAAAGGAACTGATGCTGGTGACTATCCACCACACTCCATGCGCTCTGCCTCAGAAGCGGAGCTTGGGTGCGTTTGACACCAGTCACTGATCGATTATAGAACATGAATCCTAATAGGTCAAAACACAAGATCATTTACTGTCATATATCATTATTTATTCTAAATTAGAATCTACGTTGGTCCATTTCTAATCCCATTTTCAGCTTTTTATTCAGGATGATGGCTGGCGCCCTGTGGCAGAGACATATATTACACGCCATTTCATTGCTACTGTGAGTCAGAATGTGCTATCTAAGGTGACCACCATAGACTTCAGCATTGGCACAGAGGCCTTCTCATGTAGCGGTAAAACCCTTATATCAGCAGGCATGATTTGCTACAGCCAAAATGTATATTTGACTAAAAGCAACTGTATGACTTGTAAGACAAAATTACCCATAGAATAGAATAGAATAGAATAGAATAGAAATACTATTAATCCCAGACATGGGAAATTGACTTGTCCTGTTGTTCTCGCTATATTAACATATTTACAAATATATACAATGCAATAAATAATTAAGACAATGTGCCATATGAAAGTACCATTGAGCACATCACAGCACCAGGGCTGTGGAGTCTCCGCCAGACGTGACTTATTGAACAGGGTTATTGCACTGGGCAGGAAAGATTTCCTGTATCTGTCTATGTGGCAGCGGAGCTGAATCAGTCCACAAAATACCTTTGAAAAAGGGAATTCTTTATTATATTATATTTATTATATTATATTATAAATGATATGAAACAAGTTTCTAATAAGAATAATTAAAAGATGTTTCCTGTGAGTCAAACAAATGACTCCGTGACACAATTTCAGCCAGAAATATGAGAAACAGGTTAGATAGAATTTGATTGTTTGGAAGTCTGAGAAAACTATTATGCATTTTATAAAATAGCATTTATACTACGATTATTTGACATCCATAATAAGTGCAGTAATTAATTTTATTAATAGTAATAGACTTATTATAATTGCATGGATTTAATGTCTTAGCAACATCATTGGGAAATAGTAGATGTCACTACTGGCTGTAAATTCTACAAAAATAGTTCATGGTCCATTTGAATTTTATTTGCTGTCAACCGAAAAAGTATTCCATATACACAGTGATTCAATATTTAACAGTGTTTCACTGAATCAATATTGGAAATAATATTTTTCAATGGAATGTAAAATTACTCCTGTAGTTAGATTGATGAATCTTATGATTGTGTGTATATTTTATTCATGGTGGTTTCACAGTTCTGATGCCGCAGCAGAGTATCCTCTGAAGAAGTTTTCATGCCAACCTGTAACGCGAGACACTTTCAAGGTTCCATGGCAACCAAGCTAGGAAAAGCAACCAGCCCACCCGATTACCTGACTGAGGCTGAGCCTACTACCTCATGAAACACGGCATAGGTACAATTCCCCAGTACTGCTTGCAGAAGTTGGGACCTATATTAGTAATGGAAAATATCTAGATATATATCTGTTATAATATCTTGTATAGTATATATATGTAGTAGTCAAATTTATTGATAATTTGATTTCATATTGTATTTTTCATACATTATTGTTTCTGTTAAGCACAGTTTATATTAATGCTACTATAAACTAGTTTTATTATTCTTGAACCAAACATTTATCAGCTGGATTGTGACTAAATAACAGCTTTTCCCTAACCTTTGTTGCCACATTGCACTTTGGTACAATTAAGCTCCACATGCTTTAGCGAGCCTACTGACTGGGCCAATATATGAGATTCCATGTGAATGAATGGTACATAAAGTAAATGCTGATTTACTGCAGATAAGGTTTTCTTTGCAGTATATTTACTTATGATAAGAGAATTAGTTTGAAACAGTGATACTCTCTAGCATAATGTTTAATACTATAGTTTTGAAGAATCCTATATTTGCATCGATATATACAGCTGCCTCAGCCAGTACTATTATGTTTTCATAATTTTAGGCTTGTTTGTGTGTGTGTGTGTGTGTGTGTGTGTATATATATATATATATATATATATATATATATAGAGATAGAGAGAGAGAGAGAGAGAGAGAGAGAGAGAGAGAGAGAGAGAGAGGAGAGAGAGAGAGAGAGAGAGAGAGAGAGAGAGAGAGAGAGAGAGAGAGAGAGAGATTAATCTATAAAGGAATGTTAGTAAATGTTTTTCTCATTGTTCTGCCTTCCATCCTCCAGGCACCGATGCCAGCATACCTGTCCACATCAATAACATCTGCCAGAGGAACTATGTGACAGTAGAGAATGGGCGAAAGTTGAAGCCAACCAACTTGGGCATTGTCCTAGTACATGGCTATTATAAAATAGGTCAGTTGCCTTATTTATTTGGGAAAATAGCATAGTCACACCACAGAATTGTAAAGAAATTTCTTAAAGCAGATATTAACTAATGAAGATTGTCTCTCTGTTAGAAAGTAAAAAACAAACAGAAAAACAACAACAATAATATAAAAACTAAGTAAATGAAAGGGAAGGGTTAATCTGGGGCAAAATTGGCAAAGTTAATGTATGTAGAGTTAAATTAATATATGAAAGAAAATATGACATACTTCATACACAGAGATATGAGGTAGATGACTTCCAGAAAAGCAGAATGCAACTCTAACAAAAAGGGAGGTAAAAGTTGTTTCTGACAGTAAACAGTTAAACTGGAATTTTTCAGGGGGCATTCCAAAATTAGCAGTTAAAGGATCCGTTTTTATCTGGGCTCCTAGGACCCTTGTTAATGCTGTAACCCTGTCTGGCCAAAAATTGTGACGTACGTATAGGGTGGAAGAAAAAGAAGTGGCTGAGATTACAAGAAGATGCTTGGCATCTGTGGCATTAGTCCATGAGTGTACAGGTATTTCAGATTGACTGGATTTGCTGAAGTAGATTTTAACCAGCCATTAATTTGTTATAAGTCTTACTTAATATGGATTTCTGATTGAGTTCTACGGTCAGAAAGTCATCCCATGGTTGTTTAATAGAGAGAGAAGGATAATTTTGAAAAAGAGGCACAATATCCAATATGAAAGTAAAAAAAATAGATGAAATGTTGGTAAATTGAAATCTGAACACAAATCTGAAAAGGTGTCAAAGTGCCTTTTTTAGAAAGGTCTCTGAACAACGTAATGCCTCAATTTTGCCATAATGTGTAAGATGTACTGTTAAGAGATATGGAAAAAGATGTTTGTGCTCTAGGGGCATGGCAACAGGAACTTGAAGTGGCACCTAAATATATATACAATCACTGATGTGGAAACCACTCTAGGATTAAATTAGTAAAAATGTTTGGCAATGAAGATGTGAGTAAGGCTGAGCGTGAGTCTCTAAAACCCAGCATGGATCTGGCTGTAGAGGACTGGATTTGCACGCCCCTGAATGAATGTATTTGTACTGACTAATAATATAAAAGAAAGACAGTAAAGCGGGCAGCATGGTGGTGCAGTGGTTAGCACTGTCATCACGCAGCAAGAAGGTTTGGGGTTCGAATCTCGGCTCCGGCGTTTCTGTGCAGAGTTTGCATGTTCTCCCTGTGCATGCTCTGGTTTCCTCCCACAGTCCAAAAACATACTATTAGGTGAATTTATCAGTCTAAATTGACCATAGATGTGAGTGTGTTGTCTGTCTTTGTGTTAGTCCTGCGATAGGCTGGTGACCTGTCCAGAGTGTACCCTGCCTCTGGCCCCTTGACAGCTGGGACAAACCCCAACGACCCAAGTGTGGATAAAGCAGCTATAGACAGTAAAGCAAGGCCACCATCAGTTGCAAACTTTCTCAACAATTACTTACCTAAACTAAGGCCCACAAAAAATAAGTGATAATTTGGTCTAATGATTTAAAAAAAAAAAAAGTGCAGAGGAATGCTCTTGAACAGAAAAATAATTCTAAGCGAGATTTTCATTTTCACAACACTAGATCTACCTATCAATGAAAAAGCAAAAGAGTTCCACCTTTGGAAGTTATCTTTAACCTGGGCAACCAAGGGGGAAAGATTGGCTGGACAGGGAGATAGTATAGTGAATGTCAAATTAATCTCCAAATATCAAAGTTTGGTGGGTCTGAAAGGAATGTCAGACTCTTTAAGTTTGAGAACTAAAGAATTTATATAGTCGAGGCCAGGAGTCTTACATGCTTCTCTGCTGCTTCCGTAAGACTGCTGCCCTCCAATAAAAATAATAATGAGATTATAAACGCTAACAGTAACACGTACTCAACTCAACTTTATTTATAAAGCACTTTTAATCCAACCACAGCTGACACAAAGTGCTACATAAAAACATAAAACAAACAGTAAAACAATAAAACAAATAGTAAAAGAATAAAAGCAATAAAACAAATGCGGTCTCATGCTGGGTCAAAAGCCAAGGAATAAAAGTGGGTTTTTAGATGGGTTTTAAAGACCAACAGTTTGCTTGCCTAATGTGGAGAGGTAAGCCACTCCACAAAGAAGGAGCAGCAACATAAAAATCTCTATCTCCTCTGAGCTTCTGCTTAGACCTTGAACCCCCAGGAGCAGCTGGTCAGCTGACTTGAGGCACCAAGCAGGAGCGTAGGGGTGAAGCAGCTCAGAGAGGTAAGGTGGGGCCAAACCATTTAAGTATTTAAAAACAAAAGAATCTTGAAAAGAACTCTAAAATACACAGGCAGCCAGTGGAGGGAGGCCACAATGGGAGTCAAGTGCTCCCTCTTACGCGTTCCGGTCAGAAGACGAGCTGCTGCATTCTGGACCAACTGGAGACATGCGAGGGAGGACTGACTGACTCCATAGTAAAGTGTTAGAGTAATCCAGCCGAGACGTGATGAAGGCATGGATTACTGTCTGAAAGTGCTGTTGTGCAAGGAGTGGCTTCACCTTTGCCAGCTGCCCAAGGTCGCTGTCTTAATAAGGTAGAAAAAGATGGACTTAACAACTTTGCTGATTTGTCGGTCTAGTTTAAATTACTGTCCATCTTAAAACCCAAATTAGAAATTGATGGCTTCACGTACAATGCCAGGGAACCCAAATCAACACGGGGGTGGGGGGAATAACAAGAATCACTGGGACCAAACACCATCACTTCAGTTTTCCATTCATTGAAGTTTAAAAAATTTAAAGCCATCCAGGCTTTAATGTCATCAAGGCATGCTAACAGTGGTTTCAAAGAAAAGGCATCTTTCTTTTTCAGTGGCACATATATTTGGCTGTCATCGGCATAAAAATGGAAAGATATCATGCTTTTGAAGAATGGAACCCAGAGGAAGTAAATATAAGGAGTACAGCAATGGCCCTAGGATTGAGCCTCGTGGAACCCCATAAGACAGAGGAGCAGGGCGGGAGTCAGAACCAGCAAGGCTTACACACATAGTTCTGTCAGCCAAATAGGATCTGAACTGCTCCAAAGCACCAAAGCAGTTTAATAATACAATAGAAGTAGTGTTAGTAGTGGACAGTACTTTGTCCTCCCACAGTTCATCTGGTAAACAAGTTAAGAGGTGTTAATAAAAATAATCTTATAAAAATATACACCAGTAAATACTCAGAAACAATAAGTAGAACAGTTAGATGTGGTTTGTTGAATTTACGATCTTTTCGGTCTAAATCTCTTCTAGTTAATCATTTAATAACAGATCATCTGTTTGTTTTTCTTTCTGACGGAGACTTGTTTGTGGGATGATGAGTATGTTACTGTAAAGTTTAAAGCAACTCCATCAAGTCATATTAACTCTCACGTTCCTTGAAGCGCAGGCAGAGGAGGTGGAGTGGCAGCAATCTACCACTCCAGCCTTCAAGTCAATCCCAAACCTAAAGCTACCTGTAGCTTTTCTCACCACAACTGGAAGTCAGAAAAGCCAGTTTTATTAGTTGTGGTGTATTGGCAAACTACGGCTTCTTACACACAGGTTCTGTCTGAGTTTTCAGATTTCTTATCTAGTTTAGTGGTCAGTACAGATAAAGTCATTATAGTGGACGATTTTAACATTCATATGGATGATGATACTGACAGTCTTAAGACTGCGTTTAAGTCACTGTTAGATTTAATAGGTTTCTCTTAGTTACTAAATGAACCGACACACTGTGATAATCACACCCTGGATCTGGTTCTCATCTGTGGTTTAGAAATTGAGAAGCTGTTAGTTGTTCCTCAAAACCCTCTCCTCTCAGACCACTCACTTAAAACCTTTGATTTTACTCTAGCAGACCAAGCAGCACATGATGGGAAGGTTTACTACAGCAGATGTCTCTCTGAAGATACCAGAGACAGATTTTTAGCTGAAATCGCAGCTGCTCCCTCTAGCACCTTGTACTGGTGACAGATCATACTGATCTAAATGTTACTCCTGCAGAAATTGATTGCTTTGTCAATGACACTGCAGTCACACTGCATATACTTTTAGAATTGGTTGCCCCAGTGAAGAAGAGTTTCACACACCATGGAAGACTGGCCCCGTGGTATAACGCATAATATCCAAACTCTAAAGCAGGCATCAAGGCGGATGGAGAGGAAGTGGTATTCATCTAGATCATCTGAATACCAAAGCGCTTGGAGAGACAGTTTATTGACATATAAGAAGGCCCTTCTTAAAGCCAGAACAGCTTAGTACTCATTGTTAATAGAAGTTAACAAGAATAACCTGCATTTTCTGTTTAACACCATAGCCAGATTGACAAAGAGTCACATCTCCGTTGAGCCTTCTATTCTTACAGCTCTTATAAATGAAGACTTTATGAGTTTCTTCACCAATAAAATCACTAACATTAGAGAAAAGATTGATCAAGGTCTCTCCATGACAGCCGATGTGCTTCCATTATTAGTAACCCCATCTAGTCCTGAGCCACCTCTGGACAGCTTCCTGCCCATAGACTTCCATGAGCTGACCTCCAGCATTAATGGATCTAAACCAACCACATGTCTTCTGGACCCATCCCAACTAAGCTTTTCAAGGACGCCTTTCCTCTGATCGGGGCCTCAGTATTAGATCAGATCAATTTATCTTTGACAACAGGTTATGTACCCCAGGCGTTTAAAACTGCTGTTATCAGACCTTTACTTAAAAAACCTTCACTTGACCCAGGCATCTTAGCAAACTGTAGACCGATATCCAACCTCTCATTCATCTTTAAGATACTAGAGAGGCTGGTTGTGAGTTAGCTAACCGATCACCTAAACAGTAATAGTTTATTTAAAGTGTTTCAGTCTGGTTTTAGAGCTCATCATAGCACAGAAACAGCACTGGTTAAAGCCACTAACAGCCTTCTCGTGGCATCAGACCGTGGACTTATCTCCTTACTTGCTTTACTGGACCTCAGTGCCTTTGATACTGTAGATCACAGCATTTTATTACAAAGACTACAACATGAGATTAGGATTACAGGGACAGCTATAGACTGGTTTAAATCTTATTTATTAGATAGATTCCATTTTGTTCATATTAATGATGTTCCATCTGGGTGTACAAAGATTCATCATGGTGTTCCACAGGGTTCAGTGCTTGGGCCAATCCCGTTCACTCTTTACATGCTCCCTCTAGGAAATATTCATAGACAAGGCATAAATTTTCACTGCTATGCTGATGATACGCAGCTGTATTTATCTATGAAACCTGAAGAAACAGAGTCGTTAGCCAGACTCCAGGCATGTCTCAAAGATATAAAAGACAGGATGACCTCCAATTTTCTATTGGAGGATTCTATTCTACTATTAAACTCAGACAAAACTGAAGTCATTGTTCTTGGACATAAACATCTGAGGACTAGATTATCTGACTAGATTATCTGATTATTCTCTCTTTGGATGGCATTTGTCCTCTAGTACGACTGTGAGGAACCTGGGAGTTATCTTTGACCAGGACATGTCATTTGTCCCTTATATTAAACAGGTTTCTAGGACCGCTTTCTTTCACCTCCGCAACATTGCAAAGATCAGGAGCATCCTGTCTCAGAGTAATGCTGAAAAACTCATTCATGCCTTTGTTACTTCTAGACTGGACTGCTGCAACTCATTACTGTCAGGATGTCCAAATTATTCCATTAATAACCTGCAGCTGATCCAGAACGCTGCAGCCGGAGTTCGGACAGGAATCAGCAGAAGGGATTATATATCTCCGGTTTTAGCTTCTCTTCACTGGCTTTCAGTGAAGCGAAACGTCTCAGTCTCCTCAGGCATTCGTTTCAATGATGAGCCAGGTCGAAATGTTCAAATTAATATTTGTGAGATTTATTATCAAATAGAGCAAAATTGTTTGGAATACAGAACTCTGGAATAGACCTGTTTCCCTGATCAACAACAGCGTGTGTCAGTCCACAAGGTCTAATGATCTGTTTTTTCCCTGAGCCAGTCTTTTATACAAACATCCACCTAGTCTGAAGGTGGATCTCCTGCTTCAGGGGGACGATATCAGTGCCCCCTCTCGTAATCTGACTCCAGTTTTCCCCGTGAGTTGTCATTGTGCCTGGCAGAAACATCTAAATAAAAAGGTTTCGCATAATCAGCCAGAGCAGTAGCTCTTGACAAGTCTTGTTTGATGCCAATGAAAACTGCCTCGTCATCTGGTGTCCAAGCAAGGGGATGTGTCAAGTTCCTCATACCTACTGCATTCACCAATGCTCTGAGTGGTGCTGTTCGGCACGCAAAGTCTGGGATATAATGT
This sequence comes from Pao palembangensis, assembly GCA_015343265.1. NCBI lineage: Eukaryota > Metazoa > Chordata > Actinopteri > Tetraodontiformes > Tetraodontidae > Pao > Pao palembangensis. Next base: position 21,730,157 of record CM027081.1, read on the forward strand.
CTACTGTAGTTAATGAATCCTAAAAAAGAAAGCATTTCTTTCACTGTGGCAGGTAAGGGAATCGAGTCCTGCTGTGACAGAGACATGGTTGTGCCGGATTGGGATATAATGCGGCTCAAAAATGAGACCACCGGGTGACAGCACTGAATTTTTTTCCTAGGGATTTTGAAGCCTGCCTGAAAAAGGAGGCGGAGTAATCTTTCTGTGTTAGCCAAACATGTTGCAGTCGTAGGGGCGGCTAAGAGGATGTCATCAACGTATTGTACCAACAAGACTCCTGGTTCCAGTTTAAGTGGAGCCAGTAAGTCTCTAAGAATAGAGTTAAAGATTCCTGGTGTTAGACAAAAACCCTGTGGCATCCTAGTGTAGGTGTATTTATGTCCCTTGTAGCTGAAAGAAAAAATATCCTGCACAGTGGTGTAAAGGAAGACAGAAGAATGCCTTAGCTAAGTCAATCCGCCGTTTGGGGAAGGAAAGCCTGGACATTCCCGTCGCGTTCTACCGCTCCAGGAGAGGTGCCCTGTTCCTCCCTCCTTTGAGGTGGATGGAACAAGCTCTTGTGGTGAGAGCACTGGCATGCTTGGAGAATGAGCTGTATATTTCTGTTTACCCTGAGTGTGTTTACGTTCAGAATAAAAGTTCAGCATTTGTTCTTGTGTTGGTGTGTCACGGGTTAAACACTTAATGTCAGATGATAATCTTTCCGTATCAGAACCTCATGTCATATCCTTAATTGTTTCACTAAGTTGTATCTGTTGAGTATTTATGTCTTTGACCACCTGCAGCAGAGTGTGACACAGTTCCTCCTGAGCTTGCTCAGTGGGGGATGTGTCCATTTCAAGCATTCCTCTTTTAACGGTGACCACTGGCACTTGGCACTGTGGTGTCACGTTTCGGTTATATGAGAGTGGGTGTTTGGTTTCTTATGGTGCTGTGGAATTCATGTATGCTTGTAGCCTTGCCTGTGCATACTTATCTGGTGATTCTCCTGACTGTGCTTTATCTGGCTCCACTGGGGTGGCCCCCACTTCACTCACTTCTCCTGTGCACTCCTCCTCTGACCTCCTGCCCTGAACACACGCACATACGGCCCTGGAAGGGATCGCTCTGCATTCCTCCAACTCATTCAACTTCTTTCTCCCCAAAATATTTGCATCTTTTAGCTGTATCTGTGTTATTCCTTTTTCTCTCAGTATTTCATGCCCTTAATGACTTATGCTCCTTAAAATAACCCTGATCCTTATAATGATCAAACCATTCACTGATGTTTTTTTTCTATCTCGAGCCTGCAAATGCATTGGCGTTTGGCCAGCGTCAGCGTCCCAACAACGGCTCGCACTCAGCGGCCCCTCCCTCTCTGTTTTATGTTTCCTCTTACTGTCCACCATTGTTCAATTTATTTCTCCAGAACTTCACCAATTTTTCTCCTTCACCAATAAGCTTCAGATTTTTTTTTTTTTTTTTTTTTTTTTTTTTTTTACTGTTACTAATGGCCCGGGACTTTCAACCCACGGCCTCTGACCCAGGACTTTCAACCTGCGGTCTCTTTATTATTATTATTGTTTTTTTTTTTTGTTTTTTTTTTACTTGTCCAGGACTCGAACCTGCAACCACAAAATTCCAAATAATTCTGCTCGGTTAATATATTGCTTTTCTTTTCATGTTTTATCTCACAATTTAACAGGACTTTGCAACAAGACGAGGAAATCCGGTATCTTTTAGCACTTTCCAATTCACTAAGCACCTTTGATTATACAGGTGGTGCTTACCTGATTATTGTGGAAACCCTGGATTTCATCGATTGATCACTCTGTCCCGGTCCCAGCCAATTGCCTGACCGTCACCATCAAGTCGGGGTCACCAACTGAAGGGAAACGTCTCCAGGTCGAAATGTTCAGATTAATAATTGTGAGATTTATCACCATGGAGCAAAATTGTTTGGAATAGACCTGTTTCCCTAATCAACAACAGCATGTGTCTCTGAGCCAGTCTTTTGTACAAACATCCACCTAGTCTGAAGGTGGATCTCCTGGTTCAGTCCGTCTGATTGGAGGATATCAGTGTCCCCCCCGTAATCTGACTCCAATTCTCCCCATGCGGCCTGACTACCCCAGTTGTCGTGCCTGGCTGATCCCCTGGAATGTCGCACAGACACTTTTTCCTGCAGTCCCCAATTCTTTAGTCACCCGTTATGGTAAAGTTTTAACCAGATCGTAAGAGTCACCCTGTCCGTGAACCATATTGTTAATCAGCCTTCCCTGTTGTCCTGTTTGTGTCATGACTCAGAATGGGACCAAAGAGCAGCACACACGTTGAATAAAACAAGGTTTTATTTCCAAGACGAAGGTACAGAGGATTAGGCAATCTCAGCGTCAGGTGCACAGGCAAGATTTCAGAACTCTTTCAGTCAATCTAGGTCAGGAAACAAATATAATGCTGGAACGCCCAGTATAAACACAAGAGACAGTCTGGCAAAGAGTCTCTCACCGTCTGCAGCTCAAATAGCTGCACGGATTGCAGGTGAGCAGCTGGTGCAACTCATCAGAAAAGTGGTGCAGATGTGGCTGATCAGGAGCGCAGAGCAGGTGCGACAGACTGGCAGCCGTGACATGTTTGTACGTTCAGTAATGTTTAAGTATGATATTAGTCATTGTTCCCGTGTAACCCTTTTAATTATAGCAGGAGTCGTCAACCTTTAACGCTCAAAGAGCCATTTGGACCCAGTTTCCACAGAAAAGAAAACCCTGGGAGCTGCAAATATTTTTTGATGCCTAAAATGAAAATAACACTGTATATATATGGTTTTTTTTTACCTTTATACTAGAAAAAAAAAATCTAATTTTATTTATTTAATGAACACATTCTGAACTCGTTAAAAAAAAGAAACATTACAAGTTGAAAGGCTCTTTCAAATAAATTTAAAAGCTGAAAAATTATCCATGCAAACAAAGAATGCCGTCAGCTGTGATTGCCTTTGGGCTTTCGAAGCGTGTAGCGGAGCTTTGACCTGAATTTGAAAAATAAATTGGAAAAAAGAGCACTATTTCACTGAACAATGAAAAATAAATATCTACGTAAATATTTATTTCACCTGGTTAATGGGACTTCTGCTCCTGAACCTCTGCGAACAGCGTCTGCAAATCAGGGTTGAAGGAAGTCACTTTCATTTTTACACAGGACTGCAAGCTGTCGTCTGCGAAGCATGAGCGGTGCATGTTTTTAAGATAGTTCATGGTGGAGAATAATTGCTCACATACCTATGTGGATCCAAAGATAGACAAGAATCCAGATGCATATTTCATGTTTATGTAAGTGGGGGGGTGATATTCCATGTTTCAAACAGCAGTGTGTCCGATCTTGGAAGGTTCTCAATATCACTCCATTTGTGATTCTGAGTAGTCTTCTGCATCAGTTCCGAAACAGCTTTTTTTCTCTCTTCTCCCTTTGGATTTTGTTCAGCTAAGGCTGTGTGTTTATTTTGAAAATGTCTTGCAACATTTGATCTTTTATTGTTGACCAGTTTCTCACCAAAAATTAGGTAGACTGGCCTCTCTCGTCAGAGGTAAATGCAAATGAGTCTGTCCAGGCATTATTAATATTCTATTTTCTTAAGATATTTTATTTTCTTACATGTCTCCATACTTGGCCTACTTGGGGTTGAAAGTCGCGACAAATGCAGGCTGTTTTAGTGGGCATAGACCGGTTTTTGGCCAGTGTGACCCCTATTTGTCGTTTAAAATATGCGTCACACTCGCTGACGCCAGCTTTCGCATATTTTAAGATGCAAATAAGAAAAAATAATGATATAATTTTATTTTAATATTTTAAGACCACACTAATCTTCCAATTTACAACTACAATAAAAAAACAACAAATAAAATGCATAGTTAATTTTTAAAAAAATTTATTTTCCCAATCCACACGGAGCCACAGCATAAGGATGAAAGAGCCACATGCGGCTCCGGAGCTGCGGGTTGCCGCTCCCTGGATTATAGGTTCAATACATTGTAATTCAATCCTACAATCCTAATCTATTAAATGAAACATAAAAACAATGTGAAAAGAAAATATAAAAAAGAAGTATGAACAGGAAGTATAAAATCCCCCAGAGAGACAAGTATAAAATCCACCAGTGAAACTTAGAATAGATTTTAAGATTCTCCTACTAACATATAAAGCTCTCAATGGACTATCTCCATTTTACCTACAGGATCTCATAGTTCCATATATTTCTAAAAGAACACTCAGATCACAGAGTTTATGGTTTACTTGTAGTTCCTAGAATGATAAAAAGTAGAATGGGAAGACGAGCCTTTAGCTATCAGGCAGCTTTATTATGGAACCAGTTACCAACCCTTGCCTGAGAGGCAGACACCACGTCTGCCTTTAAGATCAAACTTAAAACTGTTCTGTTCACTATAGTTAGCCTCAGACAATGTGTGTAGGACTGATAAGTCTAGTTACTGTCAGTTCTCACAGCTACAGGTAGAATAGGGTCATCATAATTTTATTCTTTATTCTCTTCTGCTGCTATAGGCCTACGCTGTTGGGGACACAAACATGATTCACTTAGCAGTTCCCCACCTCCTCAACACCAACCACCATCTCTACTCCCTCACCTCCTCTTCCCCTTTCCTTTTCGTCTTTTCGTCTCACCGGGATTATCAGTGTGTCCAGTCGTCCTTGCTGTTTTGTGTCTCTCTTCTCCTCTCTTTCTCTGTATCTTTCTGCAGATCTCCCGTCTCCACACCTTCATGCTGCACAGATCCTGGCCTCTGACAAACCCAGTCCACTGTCAGCACCTACCTGCCTATGCTATTCTTTTTTTTTTTAAAAACTGCATAATGCAGATTGCATTATGTATATGTGAATGTGTATATATTTATTATGTTTGCTATGTTTGTATATTTGTTTCTCTCTCTCTTTTATCCTCTCTGTCCTGTCTCCCTCTTCTTCTTCTTTACTCAGCCGACTTTCAGCAGGATGGTTCCGAAGAGGAAAACGACTGTTGGCATACAAGGAAAAGTTTTAGTTCATTGACAAGATGAGATACCTTAAAATAGAGGGAGAGATCTTAATGCAAATGATAAGGGCTCTGAAGGCAAAGCAATGAGTAGAGGAGAAAGCATACAGTATTAATTACATCAATTAAATTATTTATGACATTTTGAACTTGGAATATTTTCCACACTGTGTTTTGCAGATGCAGAGCTTGTTTTGCCAACCATACGTAGTGCTGTGGAGAAGCAGCTGAACCTCATTGCACTGGGCAGAGCCAACTATCAACAGGTCCTGCAGCACACACTAGATATCTTCAAAAGGAAGTTTCACTACTTTGTGGATGTCATTATGAGTAAGTAAGCCTGAAGCACTTTGTCATAGGTGTAGCACTGTTTGTCATATATGGATAGTTTTACAATGTAATGTTAAGTAAATGAATGTTCTCAGAACATGAGTCTATGATTGATGACGATATTGCTTTCATCTGTCTGGTTGAGTTAGCCTGGAACAACACAGGTTGGGATAGCAGGGATATATAATGCCATTTTGTCTTTTAACAAATTATTTGCATTCAGAACTATTTTTTTGTAATTTTAAATATTTGTGTTACAATTGCATTTACATAAGGGCTACACAGTAACATGGGAAAATAAAAGTATCGCACAAAATGCCAAATACTGTGGAATTCTTCCCATTATTTCACTGACTATTCAAGTTTTGTTAGGACTATATTTTGCAATGTTTATGAATTAACTTTATTGTCCCTGAAGGGAAATGTATCTTGGACAACCAATGCCACCATCAGCTGTATTTTGAATTACAAATAACATATAAAACATAAAAATACAGTACAAACATGACAATTTCTCATTACATCCATTCCTGACTGGGTTAGGGTTGTAGGGCTGTCATGGTTGACACGACTCTGCAACGTTGCGTGGACATCGGGGGCGGTACCACTGGAGTGGCAGACCGGGGTGGTCGTTCTTTTTAAGAAGGGGGACTGGAGGGATCACACTCCTCAGCCTCCCTGGCAAGGTCTATTCGGGGGAACTGGAGAGGAGGGTCCGCCGGATAGTTGAACCTCGGATTCAGGAGGAGCAGTGCGGTTTTCCTCCTGGACATGGAACTGTGGACCAGCTCTATACCCTCAGCAGGGTCCTTGAGGGTGCTTGGGAGTTTGCCCAACCAGTCCACATGTTACGGGTTGGTGTGGTGAGGACCCAAGTGCAGACACGAGGCAGGTTCGGAAACGAGAATAACCCTTTATTGGGTGTACACGAGGGAACGACGGCGCTCTCTCCTTGGGGACGCGGAGAACAAAAGGAAGCTGAAGCTCTGCAGCCAACACAGGAACACAAAACCACAGTGTCCAATGACGCACTGACAGGGACATACCGATACACGCAGTGTCAATGAGGCAAAAAGAGGTAGACAGAGTCAAGCCGAGTCAATGATCCAGCAAACGGGACCAGCTGGCAGCCTCCCCTTATCTGTTGCTGACGAGGTGATCAGCCACAGGTGCGTGGTCCCCGCTGGATCCTGGGGACCCGCGCCCTCTGCAGGGGAAAGCAGGGCAGCTCCTGTAATTCTTAAAGGGCCGGCAGGCTGGGCCCTAACACCACATGTGTTTTGTGGATTTAGAGAAGGCATTCGACCGTGTACCTGTGGGGGGTTCTCCGGGAGTATGGGGTGTCGGGCCCCCTGATACAGGCCGTCCACTCCCTGTATGACCGGTGTCAGAGCTTGGTCCGCATTGCCATTAGTAAGTCGAACTTGTTTTCGTTGAGGGTTGGACTCCACCAGGGCTGCCCTTTGTCACCAATTCTGAATTGCTAGGCGCAGCCATGGTGTTGAGGGGTCCGGGTGACCTCAGGATCGGGTCTCTACTCTTTGCAGATGATGTGGTCATGTTGATCCGTATCGTCTCCATGAGGGCAGTAGTTCATATTCTGAATACAGAATATGTGAAAGGCCATTAAAATGCTATCTGCCACCCTGCGGAGGAAACTCATTTTGGCCGCTTGTACCCGCGATCTCGTTCTTTCGGTCACTACCCAGAGCTCATGACCATAGGTGAGGGTAGGAACGAAGATCGACCGGTAAATCGAGAGCTTCGCCTTTCGGCTCAGCTCTCTCTTCACCACAACGGACCGGTGCAGAGTCCGCATTACTGCAGACGCCGCACCGATCCGCCTGTTGATCTCCCGCTCCATTCTTCCCTCACTCGTGAACAAGACCCCAAGGTACTTGAACTCCTCCACTTGGGGCAGGACCTGGAGAAGGCACTCCACCTTTTTCCGGCTGAGGACCATGGCCTCAGACTTGGAGGAGCTGATTTTCATCCCGGCCGCTTCGCACTCGGTTGCGACCCGGTCCAGCGAGAGCTGGAGGTCACAGACTGATGAAGCCAACAGGACCACATCATCTGCAAAAAGCAGAGACCCGATCCTGAGGCCACCAAACCGGACCCCCTCAACACCATGGCTGCGCCTAGAAATTCTGTCCATAAAAGTTATGAAGAGAATCGGTGACAAAGGGCAGCCCTGGCGGAGTCCAACCCTCACCGGAAACGAGTTCGACTTACTACCGGCGATGTGGACCAAACTCTGACACCGGTCATACAGGGAGCGGACGGCCCGTATCAGGGGGCCCGACACCCCATACTCCCGGAGAACCCCCCACAGGATTCCCCGAGGCACGTGGTCGAATGCCTTCTCCAGATCCACAAAACACATGTAGACTGGTTGGGCAAACTCCCACGCACCCTCACGGACCCTGCCGAGGGTGTAGAGCTGGTCCACAGTTCCACGTCCAGGACGAAAACCGCACTGCTCCTCCTGAATCCGAGGTTCGACTATCCGACGGACCCTCCTCTCCAGTACCCCTGAATAGACCTTGCCAGGTAGGCTGAGGAGTGTGATCCCCCTATAGTTGGAACACACCCTCCGGTCCCCCTTCTTAAAAAGAAGGACTAGTTTAGATAAAATATCTATGTGCACATCCCATTTAAGTAGATTGTCCATATGTGTTCCTAAGTACTCGTAAGATCCCACCTGCCCATTTTCCTTGTCATCAGTAGTCACAAAGTCATGTACTTTCACTTGATCAAAAGACATCTCCTTTGTTTTAAGATAGGATGTGTACTAGGAATAACACTGATAGGAATAATCCCTTGCTTATGCAAAGCAAGGGATTTGTAGAGATAGAAATGGAGAAGGTAAGAAACACTACATGAATACATTAAATCTAAGGCACATATATAGAAAGTTATAAATGTTCAACCCAAGGATTTTGAAAAGTCAAAAAATGAGGTTTGTCTGTTCATTACAGGCATGGATGAGTTGATGGAGGTGTCCTTTTCCCCTATTGCTGAAACTGGAAAGCCATTGTCCCGCTGTGGCAAGTGTCACCGTTTCATGAAGTACATCCAGGTCAGCAAAATAGTACACACTATTGTTGAATTTGGATAAAGCTTATGTGATTTTTTTTAAATCAATAGTTTCATGCAAATATATATATGTATATATATTTTTTTTTCAAATTAAAATGCTACACTTTGGTCCATAAGCTGAGATGGGGGGAAAAAATACTGTTTTTCTTCAGCAGGGGCTGAAATGTTTGTCTTTGATTATCTAGTAATTTGACTTCACATCATATTGTAAAAAACTGTATCACGGATGTCCACCCTCCCTTGTCCCCCACTGCTTTGCATCTACACTTACGTCATCATTGTGATATGACACACACTGAGCGGACCAGCGTGTGTCTACCCTGCTGAACCCCACTTGTGATGGGGATTGGGGATTGCAGTTATTTCCCATGAACGAGGAATTCCCAGTAAGCGCGGGTCATAAGCTCGCGTTGATTAAGTCCTTGCCCTTCGTACACCTCCTCCTGGGCTGCCACCTTATAGTGGTGGAGGGGTTTGCGTGTCCCAATGATCCTAGGAGCTCAGTTGTCTGGGGCTTTAAGCCCCTGGTAGGGCCACCCATGGCAAACAGGTCCTTGGTGAGGGACCAGACAAAGTGCAGCCCATAAATCCCCTTATGATGAGTGAGTTAGTTGGTCTTGGGTTTCCCTTGCCCGGACGCGGGTCACCGGGACCGCCTCCTGGAGCCAGGCCTGTGGGTGGGGCATGCTGGCGAGTGCTTGGTGGCGGGGCCTTTGCCCATGGGGCTTGGCCGGGCACAGCCCGAAGAGATAATGTGGGACCCCCTTCCCGTGGGCTCACCACCTGCAGGAGGGGCCAGAGGGGTCGGGTGCAATGTGATTTGGGTGGCAGCCGAAGGCGGGGACCTTGGCAGTCTGATCCCCGGCTGCAGAAGCTAGCTCTAGGGACGTGGAACGTCACCTCTCTGATGGGGAAGGAGCCTGAGCTGGTGCGGGAGGTTGAGAAGTTCCGATTAGTCGGTCTCACCTCGACGCATAGCAAGGGCTCTGGAACCAGCCTTCTCAAGAGGGGTTGGACTCTCTTCCACTCTGGAGTTGCCGATGGGGAGAGGCGGCGGGCAGGGGTGGCGATTCTTTTGCCCCCCAGCTCGGTGCCTGTACGTTGGAATTTACCCTGGTAAGCGAGAGAGTAGCCTCCCTCCGCCTTTGGGTGGGGGAACGGATCCTGACTGTTGTTTGTGCTTATGGCCCAAACAACAAGGAGTTCCTTAGGGCTTTGGATGTTGTAGGGCTGTCATGGTTGACACGACTCTGCAACGTCGCGTGGACATCGGGGGCGGTACCACTGGAGTGGCAGACCGGGGTGGTGGTCCCTCTTTTTAAGAAGGGGGACTGGAGGGATCACACTCCTCAGCCTCCACTCCGGCACTCCAGTGTGTGCAGAAGCATATTTTCCACCTTCACAATTTATGTCAAAAGTGTGGACACATTTTGGGTTTTTTGCTTCAAAGGGAAAAGCAGAGCTGGATATAAGCTATATGGTCAGAAGCTATTTGTAAACTCTGCAGAAACGCGAAAAACATTACTGCCCCCCTAATATGACACCATCCTGACGTAAAAAAGAGTTAATAGCCAAACGTCCTGCATCAGCAAGCTAGCAGACACTCAAATAAGCATTGTAAAAATTACCTTCTTACCTGCTTCTGAAAAACAAAGCACCTAAATAAATTAAATAAATGTTTGAGAAAAGCTTTTTTTAATTTGTTAATTTAATTACTTCTCTTACATGCAGTCCAGGCTTTGAAAATAGAGTTTAAGTTCACTTTAACATTAAATACTTTATTTTAAAGCTGTTTAATGTAGCTGTTTAAGAAAATCTATATTTTTCATTTATTTTGTTGGAAACGATTCAGATGCAGAAAGTATAACCTTCAGAAAAGTATATATTTTCCTTTTTTATTATGTGGTTTAGAATTTTAAAATGACCATATGTTCAAACAGCAAAAGGTAGCAGTTTGGAAGAATTACAATCTAAATAGTATCACACACAAGAGATTGTAAAAGAATCAAATCAGAAGAAAAGCATATCGTCCTAGCCCTGTGCACAAGTGTCAGATTTGTTTGAATTTGGTGCATTCCTATGCGTACTTTAGAAGCAGTTGTGCTAATGCTTTCTACTGGGATGTACTCACACTCATTTGTGCACAGAAGGTGCACAAATGAGTGGGATTTTGACAACCCTAGAAATGGGAAAATCAGCTATTATCATTACTGCTACATATTTAAGTGTTGATGGTGAAGCATTATTTTTTTACATATCGATTCGAATGGAATAGAATCACACCTTTTATTATCACTAAAGATATTAATCAATAGCACATAAGTAAATCTGATAAATATGATTTAGCCCTAAAATATGGGATACGTTTTTGCATTTTAACATATTTAGCTTTTATTGAAACATACTCAATATTCCTGTACCATGCCTGTTAGTCTTTGGCCTTCAAAGTTAAAAATGCTGAAGTGGACAATAGCCTTATTACCATTTCCATCTGAATACGGAACCACTTTAAATGTTATGAATAAGTCATTAGACTCTACAGGGTTCTTTTGTCCGAATTCATTCAATCCATTGGTTTGTGAGTGACTGCTAAGTGGCAGATTCTAGTGGACCATCATAATGTTAAATGTCCTTTGGATGCAGTGCTGTTGACATTTAGAACATTCCATGTTGGATTGATGTCAGTATATTTTCACATCAACTTTGTCCTGAGATTATAGCAGTGATACAGAGTATAATAATGACATGTAAAATAATGTCGTTTGATGTTGGAAAGCTTATTATTGGATAAAATGAACATGCTCCGGCAGGACACTCCGGCCACTGCTACACACCAGCCAGTTTGCGTAAAGCTGGGCTGATTTGCACCTGTGCATCAAATGTATTGTATTGAGAGAGCAATCACAATCATCACAAATACTTCCAGGTTTAATAAATGTGCGTGGTAATATTTCTTAGCTGCATTTTCTCTTTTTAGTATTTTGCTCACCCAGGCAGAAACAACCCCTATTTTATATTCATTCACGCCAAGGTGGTAAATGGACAGCGCATGTTGTTTTCTGCAGTCCTCAGTGCACACGTTTTTATACAAGCAAACCTATAGTAAATCAGGCTGGTAGAGTGAAATGTATAGTTTTGTGATTTCTATTTTAGATTCCCTCTTAAAAACACAGGGCAGGATATTCTAGTGTTTGATGTTTCATGTTTGTACTGTGTCTACAGGCCAAGCCCAGCAGGCTCCACTGCTCCCACTGTGACGAGACCTACAGTCTTCCCCAGAATGGAGCCATCAAACTGTATAAAGAGCTGCGCTGTCCACTAGATGACTTTGAGCTTGTGTTATGGACATCAGGGGCCCGTGGGAAGAGCTACCCCCTATGCCCATACTGCTTCAGTAATCCACCTTTCCGAGACATGAAGAAGGGTAGGAACTGTTTCCGAACCTTACTGATATGTGTGTAGATTGTCATTCATCCATGTCGTAGTAATCCATTAAGGTCTAGCAGAAAGTCAACTGTACAGTTAAATAAAACCGAAAGATCTTTGCTGAACAGTAATCCTGGATGAAGGTGTTTGTTAAAACCTTTGGAGAGGATGTGGTTCTCTGTTTGGGTGAGCACCCTGGATAGGCTTTTCATCCAAGTGTCTGCAGTGGTTAAGTCCTGATGCTTTGTCCTCTGTGTGAATTCAGATTTTCTTCTTTAAAAGGGCCTATTCCGCAAAGTTATTAACTTCCTTCAGAATTGTTTCTTTTAAAGGTGTTGTTACAGGATTTTTTTAGCCTTAGCTCAGTGGAAGAACACAGAAGCCACCTGCCTACGTGTTCGTGTCAAAAAAGTGACGCAGAGTACGCAGGTTGTCTTTTCAAAAAATGTCGCCCAGAATTTATTGAAGAAAAATACATCGAAATGGAAAAAAAATAATAAAATCAATAATAATAATAATAATAAAAACATACAAGGCAAAAATATAATGGTGAATCAAAAACCCAAAAAGGTCAGTCAACTGGAGCAGAAGTCGTCGTCGCACTGCCGCCAGTCCCTGAGGTGCCCAAATGCTCAAACCATACCACTGCACCTCTCTGGACTTGGGGTGACGCCTTCTGCTGAAGCCGGACACTAACAGTTCATTTATGTACTTTCTGAAAATGCTCAGTCAAATAAAATTTACAGCCAGGTCCATCACATCTTTGCTTCAAACCAACAGTGGCTCCACGGGCTCGAAGCACGGGGGCCCCAGATTACGTATGATTCAAGGAGGTCATGCTGACCTGTTAGGAAACTAGAGACAAAACAGAATGGACCAGACCAATTTATGAGGGGCCGTCAGGGACATTATTCAGAATTACCATTCACACACACTACTGAAATGCTGTTATACACACTACTGAAATGCTCTCACACACACTACTGAAATGCTGTGTTCTCACAAACACTACAGAAATGCTGTGTTCTCACACACACTACTGAAATGCTGTTATCACACACCTCCGGTGTGAGAGAGCTTCTTCAGTTCTAAGCTTGCTGGGGGTAGAGCTTGAAAATATAGCCCTGTGGACCATTGGCATGTTAATGATGGTCCGGATGGTCACCTGAGAGTCGTTGGCAGGGTGGTTGGCAGGGTCATTCACCTAGTTTCAGTTTGGGTGCTTCCACTTTGTCTGTTGGGTCACATGTTAATGAGTCACTAGGTCTCGTCAACGGTGTGAACGTTTGGATTGCTGACGAAAAGAGTGTAGGACTCATTGTACGTGGGTGATAGAAAGTGTCTTAGTCCACCACCTCTGTTTAAAGATGGTTTTTCCAACTTGACTTGAGTGGCTTCCTTGACACCCCTCTCAAACCAGCGATCTTCTCTGGCCAGCACACGTACTTGAATGTCCTCAAAGGTTTGTGTCTTGGTGTCTTGTCCTTTGGGTGGACCAGTTTATTTCTTTCCTCTTCTTTAAAGAAGAGTAAAATAGAAATGCTGTGACATTTATTTCTTTACTCTTATTGGGAAGAATGGCCCCCCTGATCTGAACCCAAGCGGTGTTCTGTTGTTGGACTTCTATGCTTGTCACAAATTGTTCATAATGAATGCCATGTTCAGGGATAAAGGTGTCCATATGTGCACTTGGCACCAGGACACCTTAGGCCACAGTTCGATGATCGACTCTGTGGTCGTGTCATAGGATTTGCGGCCGCATGTCCTGGACAGTCGGGTGAAGAGAGGGGCGGAGCAGTCAACCGATCACCACCTGGTGGTGAGTTGGCTGCGATGGTGGGGGAGGATGCTGGACAGACCCAGCAGACCCAAACGTATTGTGAGGGTCTGTTGGGAACGGCTGGCAGAGTTTCCTGTCAGAAGGAGCTTCAACTCCCACCTCCGGGAGAGCTTTGACCATGTCCCGGAGGAGGTGGGGGACATTGAGTCCAAATGGACCATGTTCTGCACCTCCATTGTTGAGGCGGCCGACCAGTGCTGTGGCCGCAAGGTGGTTGGTGCCTGTCGTGGTGGCAATACCCGAACCCACTGGTGGACACCGGAAGTAAGGTCAGGCTGAAGGAGTCGTACCGGGCCTTTTTGGCCTGTGGGACTCCTGAGGCAGTAGATGGGTACCGGCGGGCCAAGCCGAGTGCAGCTGCGGTGGTCGCTGAGGCAAAGACCCGGGCATGGGAAGAGTTCGGGGAGGCCATGAAGAACGACTTCTGGACAGCTTCAAAAAGGTTCTGGACCACCATCCAGCGCCTGAGGAGGGGGAAGCAGTGCACTGTTAACACTCAGGATCGGGTCTCTGCTCTTTGCAGATGATGTGGTCCTGTTGGCTTCATCAGTCTGTGACCTCCAGCTCTCGCTGGATCGATTCGCAGCCGAATGTGAAGCAGCCAGGTTGAGAATCAGCACCTCCAAATCTGAGGCCATGGTTCTCAGCCGAAAAAAGGTGGAGTGCCTTCTCCGATTCAGGGAGGAGATCCTGCATCCAAGTGGAGGAGTTCAAGTACCTCGGGGTCTTGTTCACGAGTGAGGGAAGAATGGAGTGGATGATCGACAGGCATATCGGTGCAGCGTCTGGAGTAATGCAGACTCTGCATCAGTCCGTTGTGGTGAAGAGAGAGCTGAGCCGAAAGGCGAAGCTCTTGATTTACCGGTCGATCTTCATTTCTACCCTCACCTATGGTCATGAGCTTTGGGTAGTGACCGAAAGAACAAGATCGCGGGTACAAGCGGCCGAAATGAGTTTCCTCCATAGGGTGGCTTGGCTCTCCCTTAGAGATAGGGTGAGAAGCCCTTCCGTTTACACTGAAATCTCAGTAGTAGTAGTAGTGTGTATGAGAGCATCTCAGTAGTGAGTGCAAGAGCGTTTCATTAGTGTGTGTGAGAGCTTTTCAGTAGTGTGTGTAAGAACACAGCATTTCAGTAGTATGTGTGAGAGCGTTTCAGTGGTGTGTCTGAATGGTAATTCTGAATAATGTCCCTGACGGCGCCTTATACCAATTGCCTTTCTGTACACATTGTTAAAACTCAGCATGAGCTGTCAGCTGCATAACACATACATTATTGTCACCTGTTTATAATGATTCAGCAAGCTCTCAGCTGTTTTGACAAAGACTTAATAAGGTGATTATGCTTAAATAAAACACACTAGCATATGCTTATGCAGCTGTGGTGATTACATTGGGTTATATAAGATAAATACATGGGGAGTCATATGAGGAGTCTTAAGCTAAATCATAGTAGTTATAAGCAAGAATTTATCATTACACACATGGCCTAAATTATTAGCTGATTAAGGCTGAGACTTTGACAACTCAGGGTTTTAACCATAGCATTTAAATATTTATCTCTTCAGTGTTGTCTTTTTATTGTGCTTGCATAACAATTTTTATTTTTTTTGCTTACCTAGGTATGGGTTGTAATGAATGCACCCATCCATCTTGTCAACACTCTCTTAACTCTTTTGGTATTGGACAATGCGTGGAGTGTGACAGCGGAGTTCTGGTCCTAGATCCCACATCAGGACCAAAATGGAGGATGGCATGTAATAAATGCAATGTTGTGGTTCATTTCTTTGAACATGCACACAGAGTTCAAGTAAGAAAAGTCATTAAGTTAAAAGTGATATGTTAAACTTGCTTTGTAGTGTTCAGTTCAACCATTTGCTTTGTCTAAGGATCTTCTTTCCCTCTTTCAGATTGCTCATGAGAGCTGTGATACCTGTGACGCTTCTTTGGTCACAGTAGATTTTAACAAGACTCGCAGTCAACTTCATGCTGGTGAGACTCAACATACTGGTTGTGTTTTCTGTGATCCAATCTTCCAGGATGCGGTGGAGCTCAAACATGCAGCTATGAGGTATCCTAGGGGGGTGGGCGGTAGAAGAGGAGGACGAGGACGAGGCAGGGGGCGCCGCATCTATCCTAAAAAACCTAAAGATAAAATGGCTGCATTGGCAGCCTATTTTGTATAATGTCTTTGTGTAACACAGTTAATGTCATGCTACGTTTTCTGATAATTACAAAGTACAAATATCTGTAAATGTCCACTGGTTTTAGTAAAATGTCTTAAAATGGTTGCTGTCTGTTCATACACGCCAACACCAACATACAAGCTACAACCAACATCAATATACAACAATATGTATCAGTTTACTAATGTTTACTGTAGTTAAATGGGCAAATTTAAAAGAAATTACATTGTAAATCCTTATATTACATAGAGAGACAATAGAAGAAGAAAAACAGAAAACATTGTTTTGACAAGTATGTTACGAACAGTTTGTTTTGGACCCAAATGTAGATACAAGCAGGCTCTTCCAGAGCAAAAAAACCCTTTACTGGGTATACAAAATAGAAGGCACTCCAGTGGAGGAAAAACAGTGATCATAAAAACTCAAATAATCCAAAACTCTTGACGGGGAGGCTCACTGTGGGGTGTCCAAAAAATCAGAACTTAGACTTCTTCACTGGGAGTGTGGCAACCTTGGAGATGGGGAAAAACTAGTGATGTTATGAGATGTGCCGAGGCTTCGAAGCGTGGGTCGAGTAATGGGGGCGGGGCCTTCGCAAAGCGTGAGCCGAGGCGTGATTCATGTGGGGGCGGAGTCAAAAATGATGACGTGTGAAGCCTGACGGGGACGCGCTGACTGTTTGCTTCATGAAGTGGTTCAGATTTTGGCGCGAATCATGACAGCTATTTAACCCCCCCAGGCTCCTGTCAAAATGTGGGTTGTTGTAGGAGAGGTGTGGTCAGTTGTAGTTTTGGAGAGTTTAGATAGTTTCCAGTTAAAACTTAATCTATGTTTAACCTTACGTTACAATGTGCTATCTCATAACTTAACAAAACTGTTATGTGAAATGTTATTATTTCAAACTGAATGTGTTCTGAAGTGAATCTCATTCTCATATGATCAGCAACTTTTTTTTGTCCTTTTTTATTTAGTTTGATTTGCACACCAATATTGTCCTGATCTCTTCTACAATGGACATTCTGTAAAACTGAAATTACCAAATCTATTTTGCAAGATTCGAATGATGCGGGTGTTTCTTTAGGCCTGCATAGATAGAAATCAAACAAAAAAGTGGATCATTCTGTAAATTTTATCCTAGGTAATGGGGAATAACATAGTCAAACATTTTTTGTGATTCTTCATTACTTCCAATGAACAAGAGGAACACAAATTCAGTTGATCACACAATCTGTGGTTCAGATGCAGTCGCATGTGATTTTACATTTGGCCTCTGGGTGGTATCGTGCACATGAAGCTTCATGAGCAGAACCCTTTCCTGAACCAATTGGCTGAAGTGGTTCAATGCCCCATGGGGCTTCATTTCACCATCACTAGGAAAAACACTTCTAGTCTAAGGCAGGCTGTACCACTCTGCAGGTGAAGTAGGAACATACAACGATTCAGCACCAGGGACCAGCTGGCAGCCTCCCTTAATCAGCCGCTAATGAGCCGATCAGCGACAGGTGCGCAGCCACTGCGGGATCCTGGGAAACTGCGCTCTCTACGGGGAGAACAAACTCCACATGCCATAAAGGGCCGGCAAGCCAGGCCTTGACAAAGTACTTCACATAGCATTAATGAATGTACATTTGGATGGACATAAATGTATAATGCAGCAAAATGAAGATTTGTTTTATATTGTTGATGTACATGTAATCATACAAGGCTGTATTTTTCTGTCCTGTGTCTACGTGACCTCCGCATATCTTACTTCGCCAAGGACAATCACATACGGAGTCGTGGACCACTCGCGATAGACCATACACGGCGGCGCCGATCATGCGCTCTTGCGTCAATGGCCTTCACGTAACTAGCAGATATGCCGAACGGGCGTCAAGTATTCAAGAGACCTGTACACGGAAGAAGAGGCACTCTTTTGCCCCTACGTGGGACCGTGAGAGTTGCTCCGGTGTAGTAAAAGAGTCCGCGATCGATCGTGCTGATTGGCTCCCCTGCCCCTCCGCGGGACTGTCTGAGTTGCCACAGTGTTGCAGGGAGACCATGCTTGTGCTGAATAAACCTTGCTTTGTAGTTCTGGTTTCCTGTAAGTTCTTTGACGAACACGCCCGGACCCCAGATTTTTACAACAATAGTAACTGAAGTTTAGTTTATTACTATTAAGGTTAGGCTTTCAAGGCTCACCAAAATGCAGATAGAAGGACGAGCGAGGTCTAAACCGTTAACAAGAGGACAAACAAAACCACAGGAGCCGAGTTCGTGAGAGGAAAATGTCCAATTAAACCACTGGAGAGAAAGCTCCGGAACACAGGAGGAAAACCAAAGTGAGTCCTGCTAAAAAAACAACTCAAAATTCCACATCTCACTAATTGGAGATGGACTGCTGTTGTGACTGTCACCAGCACGGGAAGCCGAAGATGGATCAACAACGCCAACAAACCCCCGTCAAACCAAAAAAAAAAAAAAAAGTTAGGATCCTCATTAGCTGCAGCAAAACTGTTATCCCCTGGTGTAGAATGCTATTCTTTATCTATACTGTATTTTTTTTTTATTATATGTTTGATAGTGTGATTTATGGAAAAAAATCTATGTACGTTTTTTTTTGTGTGACTTTTGTAAAAAATAAATACCCCTCAGAGTCCAAAAAATATCATCTTAAAAGGAAAGTTAACAGTGATGTGCTGTGTTTCTCAATCTGTGATAAATATATGTACGTGTACTAGTTTGTATATTAATATTACATGTTAAAAATATATTAATATTATTTAGGAATACTAACATTTATTAATTACTAAGGTGTTTGTTGCAGTGACGTGCCGTGAGGTTCGTGGCTAGTGAGGCACTGACGTCATCACAATCAGATTTACAACCATATCAACCCTACAAACTGCTACAGACCAATATTTTATTGGCAGCAGTTAACGGGTTATGTTTATAGTCTCATATCTTTACACATACAAACTGTAGCACGAAAAAACGCATTTAATTAAAAAAAAAAAAGTTTTTTCACCCCATTGTACGTGGGTGATCTTGTTGGAGAGAAGTTATGCTTATACACAATTTTCCATGCCAGCAGTGCTTGTTTGTGAAAATTAGCTAATTTAACACGTAATTTATTAATCTTATAATTTAACAGAATTTTTAGACCACTGATAGAGTTAAAAATGTGTTTTGTGAAAGTATTCCATATATTATCTTAGCTATTTTACTTTAAACGTATTGTTTAAAGTTTCAAAACTTAAACAGAGGTGGTGGACTAAGGCACTTTCTATCACTCATGTACAATGCAGCCCTCCACTCTCTTCGTCAACAATCCAAACGTTCACAACGTTTGACGAGACCTGGTGACTATTACCATGTGACCCAACAGACAAAGGGGAAGCACCCAAACTGAAACTAGGTGAACGACCCTGCCAACGACTCTCAGGTGACCATCCGGGTCATTAACATGCCGATGGTCCACAGGGCTATATTTTCAAGCTCTGCCCCCAGCAAGCTTAGAACTGAAGAAGCTCTCTGGAGAGAGGGCGAAACGTTTTCAAGGAAACCTTTCAGTCCAGTTGACACGAGAGATCTAACTTTGACCTGGATGAGTGAGAATCTACACAGACTTCATATCGAGGAGTGTATTGAAGCTGATTAGCAGATCAACTTTTTCTACAACAGATCCACTCAGTAATGCTTTGTTCCTTGGAGGGAATGATATTGTTAAGAATGAGTGCTCGAATAAATTCATTAGGAGCCTCCTGATGACTGTAACTGTACCCTCAGCAAAATTATTTTGGACAACATTGTATGGGGATATTGACTGGAGTTAAACTTGGCAACTGGGGGATACATTTTGTTTGAATAATAAAATTAAGGAGGTGTTTAAAATAATGCATAAAATATACCCAGCAGGGTGGCTGGGTTCTCCCTTAGAGATAGGGTGAGAAGCTCTGCCATCCGGGAGGAGCTCGGAGTAGAGCCGCTGCTCCTCCGCATTGAGAGGAGTCAGATGAGGTGGCTCGGGCACCTAGTAAGGATGCCTCCCGGACGCCTCCCTGGTGAGGCGTTCAGGGCACATCCCTCCGGTAGGAGGCCCCCGGGAAGACCCAGGACACGCTGGAGGGACTATGTCTCTCGGCTGGCCTGGGAACGCCTCGGGATCCCCCCGGAAGAGCTGGACGAAGTAGCTGGGGAGAGGGAAGTCTGGGCTTCCCTGCTTAGGCTGCTGCCCCCGCGACCCGACCCCGGATAAGCGGAAGAAAATGGATGGATGGATATACCCAGCAAAGAAAACCCTTGAGAGGTTAAATGTTGATATTGAATACTTTTGTGCTTTCTGTGGATCTGAGGAAGAAACAATCCACTTAAAAGAAAAAGATATCTTTATTTGTTGTGAAGAGAAACGGAAAGAAAAAGACCTAATTTTTTTGTACAGCTGCTTCTGTCTCTAGGTAAATTTCACATACACAAGAAAAAATGGACTAGCTCCAAACCCAGCTTTAATCATTTTCTAAATGAACTGAACAATACTCCAATACTATCAATGGACGTCTGTGTAGATTCTCACTCATCCAGGTCATAGTTATCCAGTTGACACGAAGAGATCTTATTTTGGATAACTATCAATGGACCTAACAGCAAGAAAGCGCTAAAAACGGCATCTGTTATGGACATATATAAAGTATGACTAACTGCAGGTGGCAGCAGTGCACTAAACTGTGTCCAGACTGTCGGAAACCAAAGAAGAGGAAAAACAAAGAAGCTTTGTTCCGGGTACCAATTGGGCACCCAAACATGCAACAGGTAGGTGTATTTGCTTGAAACTCGAAACGGTGGAGCATATTTTATTCGAGTGTGAAAAATATGAGGCGGAAAGAAGGAATTTGGTCAGGAAACTTAAAAGTACTAAAAGTCAACAGTATAGACATTTTGAGACAAAGGTCAGAAATACAGGGCTTTCAAAAATCGTTTCAGCATTTAAGAGAAATAAAATCTCTGAGCAGGATATAGACACCTTTTTTGTCCCCCCCTTTTTTTTAGACGTTAGAATGAGTAAATATCAGGATCCACACTCTACGGTTGGTGGTGGTAATGCCCCAGTTTATTGCATGCCAACCGCCAAGAAAACCCACAAAAGAAGAAGGAAACGATTGGGCACGCACTGTTTGACGAAAGCGCTTCTGTTAGTAATATATTAAAACGGGTTTTGTGTTTGGAGTTAAGGTACCAATGTTTCCATCGATTGTAACGGCGCAGACTTGTGTTTTTTTGTGCATTTTCAGTGAAGCGTTTTCTTTCATCGTCTGGTAATCGGGCGTGTCGTTTGTGGTAACTGATTGTTAAACTGAACTGTAAGCTAGCCTGAGGTAAGAAAACAAACACATTGAAGAGAATGGAAAGAATTCATATTTTTTTCGATTTTGTAACATTACTCCGAAAATATCGAATTTCACGTTCTTTTTTTTCGTGTTCGCACAGATTGCTGCTTATTGTTGTATTCAAACGTTGAAGTAACAGTAATTGCTTTTAAACTTAGTAACAGAAAACGAATATTTGGATGTACTGATGTATTTCATATGACAGTTTTTTTGCGTCATTAAAAAAGTTATGTATCAATCTATTATTAATTTCAGTATAAGAAGGGTTATTGTGTAAATGTCAAAAAAAAAACTAAAAGTACCTTAATTTCCAACCTAAAGATCACTTTAAAAGAAGAGTATTGATACTGCAAATATCTCAATTGAGAAGCTAAGATGTCACAATTTTTTCAAGATAGTGATGTATGTTTTACAAAATATTGAAATGTGTCATGACACTAGCTAAGAGTTACTGTAAACTCCAGCAGAGTTGTAAGGACACTTATTTTTATAATAAGAAATAATTTCAGCAGCATAGTTCCTAAATCTGAAGCTATGTCTAAATAAAATAAAACCTAATTTGCTTGTTTTTACCAAGTTACAAGATTTTTTGTGTCATGATTATTGTTACAAGGCTGTAGATTATTTTGATTTAACCCCTTTAAATGCATTTTCCAGAGGTACTTTTCATGTTTTCTATCATCTACATAGTATCGTGCCAGAGTGAAAATTGAAGCCCATCAGACCCGCGATTGTTGAATCTGCCACTTTTAAACCATGAAGGAAGAAGAGGCCAGGGGTTTCCTAGAGCGGTTTGTGGAGGATTTTCCTGCTCCACTGGAAGAAGATGTACCTCTGCCTGTCAACCCCCTTAGTTGCAAAGTCTCCCTAGAGGAGCTACAAGGGGAAAGCCTAGAGATGGGCCTGAAGCTGCTGACTGCCAGGTATGAATGGGAGGATGACATTACATTACATTCTTGAATTTACATTGCATTATATTCTTGCATGACCACCATATAAACATCTCAGTTTTATGAATAGAAATGAAGTACATGCAAAAGTAAATGACAAGGTCAAGGGAGTACACACATGGTATTGGCAGTGCGTTTTCAGTAACAGAGGTTTTTTTGAGTGAGATGTGATTAAAGGTGCACTATGCAATCCTTTGTGGTTTCAGCACGATTTCATTTTTGTCTTAAATTGATGGCATCTGCCCTTATTCCATTAGCTGCTTGCCCCCTGTGAAAAGTCCCATCTTTGGAGACAACACAGGGGTCGTAAACATTAGAAAACACTAGGAGCACGCTCTGCACCAAAACATAACAAAACCAATGTTTTTTTTTTAATTTTAAAAAAAGTTATGTAAAGACTTAGAATATAAATTGTCTGTTGTCTTCCTCGGGGCCTCCTCAGAGTGGGCCATGCTTTGAATACCGCCCTAAAGAGAGGGGCATCCGAGACAGATGCCCGAATCACCATCAGCTGACTCTTCTCAATGCAAAGGAGCAGCGGCTCTATTCTGAGCTCCTTACCCTATCTCTAAGGTAGCACCCAGTCACCCTGTGGATGGAACTCATTTCGGCTGTTTGTATCAGCAGTCTTGTTCTTGGATGCTGAATCAATCTGTCTGTCAATCTCATGCTTCAACTTTTCTCTTACTCTTGAACAAGACTACAAGCAACTTGAACAGTGCCTCTTGAGTGGCAAACTGGGATGGAAGCACCTCTTTTTAACAAGTGGGACCAGATAGTGTGTTCCAAATACAAGGGGATGACATTTCTCAGCCTCCCTCACAAGGTTTACACTAGGGTACTGGAGAGGAGATTTCAACCTGGATTCAGGAGGAAAAATGCTGTTTTCATTCTAGTCTGCTGTTTTCATTCTAGAACAGTGGACCATGTTTATATCCTCCACAGGGTGCTTGAGGGTTCATAGGAGTTTGCCCAACTAATCAACATGTGTTTCGTTGATCTGAGGAAGGCATTTAACCTTGTCCCTCGTGGTATCCGGCGAGTATGTGGTTTGGGGCTCTTTGCTAAGGACTGTTCAGTCTTGGGTTGGGATGATCAGAGCAGGAGGGACGACTGGAGCAGGAGCTTTGTTGTCATTGCTGGCATTAAGTCAGACCTGTTTCAAAATGAAATATATAATAAACATAATTAAGTAAATGTGTAATTGATTAAATAGAATTGGAATTAAAAACATAAATGTTATTCAGTGTGTAATTAATTCAAATACTGATTAATTTTATGTAAAAATACATAATTATTTCGCTGTTTAATGAATTGTTTCATGGTCTTGTGTTGCCATACTTTTATCTTTCAAACTCACCCATCAATGTCAGTGGATGGGGTTTAATCTAGTCTGATCCATTAGTACAATGCTGGATGAGACAACTAGGGAGTAATTGATTAATCGCACACCTGACTAACATGAAATTTCTTGGCTTATTTGGACAGGTGTACACAACAGGTATTTCCTGTGTATGGTTGCCACCCGACCCTTAAATTGTACACTAATACCGAGTTTCCACTGATGATATCGGTTCTACTATACTCGCATTTTCAATTGTTACAGCGTCATTGCACGATCAATAATGTGGAGTAAAACAGAGCAGCGCAAACCCCCTGCCTGCCATGTTTTTTATAATTATGGATAACTGTTTGCTGCGTTTTCACATTTGTCTGATGAAACTTTTAGCGCTCCAAACATGGTATGACTTAAGCATGGAAAGTGGATAAAAAATACTGAAATAATGTCCAAAATTAGATCTCTCTGTGTCAACTGGACTGAAAGGTTTCCTTGAAAACGTTTTGCCCTCTCTCCAGAGAGCTTCTTCAGTTCTAAGCTTGCTGGGGGCAGAGCTTGAAAATATAGCCCTGTGGACCATCAGCATGTTAATGGCTCGGGTGGTCACCTGAGAGTCGTTGGCAGGGTGGTTGGCAGGGTTGTTCACCTAGTTTCGGTTGGGGTGCTTCCCCTTTGTCTGTTGGGTCACATGTTAATGAGTCATCAGGTCAAACGGTGTGAACGTTTGGATTGCTGACGAAAAGAGTGGAGGACTGCATTGTACGTTGGTGATAGAAAGTGCCTTAGTCCACCACCTCTGTTTAAAGATGGTTTTTCCAACTTGACGTGGATGGCTTCCTTGACACCCCTCTCAAACCAGCGATCTTCTCTGGCCAGCACACGTACTTGACTGTCCTCAAAGAAGTGTCTGCTTTCTTTTAGGTGTAGGTGTACTGCTGAGTCCTGTCCTGAAGAAGTGGCATGTCTGTGTTGGGCCATTCGTTTATGGAGGGGCTGTTTGATTTCCCCAGTGTACAGTTCCTTGCATTCCTCCTGGCACTGTACAGCATAGACAACATTGCTTTGTCTGTGTCTTGGTGTCTTGTCCTTTGGGTGGACCAGTTTCTGTGTCTGAGTGTGTTGGAGGGTTTGAACTGCACTGGACAGTTCAAACTGTCACCCTGAACATTATCACTTTCCAAGCACTAATGGGAGCATATTTCATACTTCAGATATTTTATTCTAAGTGTTGAGTTTTACTCTTCCACTTTTCAAATTCAGCACTAAATATGAATCCAAAACATGATGAACATGTGCATGCACATACATAAACAACAGCCTATGATATGCCTGGGCATTTGTCACAGTGGTTAAGGAATGTTTTGTTTTAGAATTGTTTTACGTGCGTATCTATAGAAATGCAGTTTGAAAATACACATGATGAATGGCTAATTTATTAAAAAAACACAAACATTAGCTATTCGCTTACTCTCCTGCCTCAGCTATGAGCAAACAGTCGCTCTTTTTTCAAAAGAGTTTATTCTCACTTCCTCCAGTTTCTTCTGGAACAAATTTTAAAAAATCAACCACCGACTCCCAAAAGTGAGTAGAGCCGATACCATCTGAGGAAACGCAGCATGAATGGTGCATCTCTTATTGAATGACTTATTCCGTGTTGTAAATCCATGTTGGGCAGTTTTTATTAAAATAAAACTATAGGCTGGCAGGGACAGGGAAAGTAATCTGAAAGCATAGCTGTGTTTAATCACATGTAGCTCACTACTCTCCACTCAAACTGTGATTATCGGTAGGCTACTATAAAAGTTAAAGTTCATTATATTTAAGGTTTATTCTAGCAATAATGTAGTTTAAAACAAATAAATAAACGACCAGTTCCCCTGTCCGTGTCCCTCATTATTTCAGAAAGGTAAATGAGTGGCTGACCCACTGGAGCCAGAGGAGTTCTGCTCAGAGCTTCTGCAATCAAATTTACTGCTTCTTCCAGCAACTTTTAGAGAGCTTGTCCCACCCTCACCTGTTGCCTCAACATTGGGGCTAACAGGACCTTGATTTTTAGCAGTGGATTTAAAGTTTCCTTTAATAGAGTATTTAAATCGGCACAGAGGTGTGAGTAGCACCACCAAATGTATGCGTTAACTACCTGTGCATAAATCCACATATCTAGAAATGATTTGCCTTGACTTGATGTGCAGAGGAACCAGTCAGGTGTTGGGATCTACCCACTGACTTTGATGGGCAAAATTGCAACACAGGATTATGATATATTTAAACAAGGAAATAATTATGTTTTTACATAATATGTATTGGTATTTTGGTTAATGACATATTTAACACATTAAGTTAATTTCAATTTTAATGAATTAATGACTCATTTAAGCAATTATTTAATGATGTATTTTATTTTGGCACTTTCAGTCATCCATAGTTTGCTTGATCAAGCTAGAATCTTTATCATGTTCCGGGCAGTTTGCAGCACAGTGTGAAGCAGCTGGGACGAGAATCAGCACCTCCGAATCCGAGGTCGTGGTTCTCGACCGGAAAAGGGTGACTTGCCCTCTCTAGGTTGGTAAAGATGTCCTCAAGTGGAGGAGTTCAAGTATCTTGGGCCAGGATTAACTAATTGTTTCTACTGAAGAGTTTAGGTAATGAGTAGTTTTCTTTACAACCGTGGAGAACAATATATTTTTTAGGTCTTTCCTGTGAGAAGGTCGTCATATCCTGAAACACCATTGTTGTACTTCCTGTTTACTAAGTCCACTTTGGAAAAGTAGTTTTGAAAGAAGAAAAAAGTGACAAGGATAGTTGATTTCATTTTCACTTTTCATTTGCTTCCATTTTACTATTTAAATTTTGCATGTTTTTTTGATGTGACTGTACCAAGGTGCATCACCACAGAAATATCATGTGTAGGTGTTAACTTTTATTTCTGTGGATTTTTATTTGTTCAGGGGTTCTCCGCCAGTCCTTAGTGCCCTTCTCTGCCAGGTGGCACTGTCAGAGCTACAGCAAAATGACCTTTCACCTTTCTACTGCCCTCAAGCAGCAGCGGCAAACCAGGAGCAGGAACAAGAAGTCATCTGTAAGCATAGAAGTTATTCTAGAATCTTTTCAAACAGATGCTGTTACATTAACCTGATGGACCTATATGGTCCAGAGTGCAGCATCTGACTGGGTCAAACAAATATGACCAGTATCTCACCAATATTGGTCTTGCTCCATTGGGTCCCATCCTGACTTTAAAGGACATGAAACACTAGAACAAACGCTAACCAAAAGATAGATGTACATATTTTAAAGTATAACGCTGAAATAAAACATTTGATTAATCAGCCGTTTTAAAGAAAATCCACTTTTTATAAGTAATTACGGTATGTTTTGGGGACATACTTGCCACATTATTTATTTTACATCACTGCCTACGTCACAGGCTGTTTTCCATGTTATGCCTTTGATCCATTGACAAGGCTGAGGGTTGAGAATTTTTGCAGAGGATTGTAGAGGTGCAGCTGCTCAGGACGGAGATGGCACCGAGGAGAGAGTCGGCAACACTTCATGATGTACATGCTGTAACTGCTCCACAATGCCGACGGCCATAGACAATTCAGTATTTTATTTCCATTTTCTACATAGGTTGTTTAGTCACAACATGCTGATTGGTCCAAAGACAAAAACCACAGAGGAGGAGCTGCAAGTTTGAGACAGTGGCAGACAACCTACTCCCAGAACTACTCCAGTTGAACTAATTAATTAAATTAAATTGATAACTAGTTAAGCTAATGTTCGTTGGTTTTATAATAAAAACACCTACTACTAGATAATAGAAGATACTTATGTGTTTTACATAAAACTCTTTTAAAGAAAAAATGTTGATTGCGACTGAATTGCACTTCAAGATGTCTTTTATAAAAGGAGTTTGAGCATCGGAAGCGTATTGCTGTCACTCTATGTAAATAAAAATAACACATTATTACCTGTTGTGTATATTGTTAGAACAATATATTTTCAAGTTATAACGCGATATTTATTGTAAGAACGTGAAACGTTTTACATTATAACGTGATAGTTTATTATATTGTAAAAATGTGATAATTGTAAAAACATGTTAAGTTGGACAGCTGAGATGGTGTAGTTTGTATCCTGCCATATCCTTCCAACTGATCAATGAGAAATGATGCTACTTCCAGAGGTCGAACTGATTCTTCCTTTTGCACAGTCCCATGCGTTTTAAGATCCTTTGTAGTGTGCGCATACGTATCACAGTGTCATCAACCATGCTCAGTAACAACAGAATCCATGTGTCATTCCAAGCATGAAGTTTAACTTAAGTCACTTAAATGAGCCATTTCCTTCCACTTATCCACTCTCCTGCAGTTTCATCACTTCCTCATCACATTACCTGAAGTTTTTTTTACGTTTTCACAATAAACTTATCACATTTTTACAATATAATTCTGTTTTTACAATAAAACAAAGTATCACGTTATAATGTGAAACGTTTCATGTTCTTACAATAAATATCCCATTAAAACGTGAAAATATATTGTTCTAACAATAAACATAATGAGTAATAACATGTTACTGATCCATTTTTATTTAGAGTGGCAGCAATACGCATCCGTACAGGAGCCATGCAACACATACCTCCATTTTTTTGTGTTTGTTTAAGCTGATCTTTTCCTGCCATTTTCTAATTGAGCTGTAGTTATTTTTAGGTAAGATCGCAGGGCTGAAGTTCAGCAACCAATACTGCGACGTCACTGTCCGTTGGTTTAACAGCTAAATTTAAATGGCCGTATTTCGAAATACCTTTTGCCATCAGTGTTAAAACTTCTATATTTTAATTATAATTATATTTTAATTATAATAACTATGTTTTGTGTTTCATGTCCTCTTTAAGTTACTTAATGCTGATTTAATATGTCAATATTATTAAAAACTGAAGTAACAGGAAATTTTACAATTCTATGCACACCTCCCTTCAATAAAAATCCTTTCATCAGTTCTTTTTGCATAAGTTGAAAGCATTTTTAGTAATACTGAAAAAAGACTGATATTGCAGGCAAAACACTGCGATTCTTTAATAATATTCTGTTTGTTTGGTTTTGACTTATTTTCATGTTATTGTCTAACAGTGCTCGAGTCTGAAGCAGTCCAACGCGTCTTCCTTAACAAGCTGATCAATGCTGCCCACTTGTGGCATCAGAACCTACCTACGACCCCGCCTGCTCCCTCTACGAACCTCCACTGCTCCGTTCATGCTATCAAGAACACGAGGAGGAAGATGGAGGACAAACACGTGGCCCTGGCTGAATTCAACCAGCTCTTTGGAATTCAGGTCTCAACATTTCTCTGCATAATTAAATACTGAAGTTCTTTGACATGTTTAAATTTGCACTATTGTCCAGGATGAACTGCAGCGTGCCTACTATGCTGTGTTTGATGGTCATGGAGGAGCAGATGCTGCCATCTATGCTGCCACACACCTTCATGTTACTTTAAGTAAACAGGAGACCCTGCAGAGCGATGCTGCCACAGCTTTAAAAATTGCCTTTAAGCATACAGATGACATGTTTAAGGTCAAAGCTAAGAGAGAGGTATGGAAGCAGCCTTAACACAACGCCATCATTTAATACTATATGTACATGCACGGTATTATTAAAGATCTGTGTGTGTGTTGAACAGCGTCTGCGTAGTGGCACTACAGGTGTCGCAGTGCTGATCCAAGGCCAGGAGCTCACTGTGGCCTGGCTGGGAGATTCTCAAGCAATACTGGTCAGAAAAGGACAAGTGGTAACGCTCATGGACCCCCATAAACCTGACAGACAGGTAGACAGGTTACTCACATATATAGAAAGAACACCTCTCCTGATACAAATGGCAACAAATGTGACACCCATTACCCCATAGCATCATTAAGTTTTTTTTTTTTTGATCAAGCATTTATCATTCAATATAAAATAATTTTGTTATTGTTGTTTGATAGTCTTGTTTATCAGCCAAACTTTATCATGATATCTGTACAAAATTTTGACCTACATGAAAACAATTTTACTTCCGATTTTGCCAGTGATTGGCAATTTTTAGTTGCTGTTGAAAAAGATTCCACCAAGATACAGTCCTTTGAGTGTAGTCACAAGATACAAACGACCAGGGGCCCGTTTCAGAAAACGGGTTTAGCGAAAACACTGAATTAATTTAAGGGAAACTCAGGGTTTTTGATTTCAGAAAGCAGGTTCAGCGTAACTCTGAGTCAGTTACCGGGGTAACATACTCCATGAAACTAACCTGCTTGCGAGCAGGTTTATTCCAAATAACCCTGAGTTTTGCCTGCTCTTGAAGCCTGCAGACTGCCGGGAGAGGAAGATCCTCCCCTGATTAGATGTTTGATTGAGCCCCGATTTGAACTTCTTTGAGCGTTACCGATTTATTCTATATATTAATTAAATTAAATATATATTATATATAAAAAATATTCCCTGCAACCCAAAAAAAGTTGGATAATGCAGGTACAGAAAATGGATGGATGGATATAAAAAATATTGGTGAGCATGTGTCCAAGGTAAGTGTCGGGCTGTCATAAACATTACTCTTGCACTCAAACGATTTTCAAACACGTTGGTAGAGCAGTCATTGTTGAGATAAGGGACAAAACATGTCCCTTATCTTAAGGGACAAAACATCGACATTTTTTTTTATAAGACCACATTAATTTCAAATAGATATACTCATATGCAAAGGTCTCATCCACCAAACCATGTAAGGGAACAGGTTTTTAAAAAAAAAAAAAAACTTTTCTCTTTTTATAAAAACTGGCATTTTATTCCTCAGTAATAGGTAATTTATGTCAACTCCGTCAGACACACAAAAAAAAAACACGCTATTTTCAGTTAAACAACTGATCAAAGCCCTAAATTATCTATTTCTGATGTTTTCTAACAGAGTTAAGTTATAAACTGAATTATTTTGAATTTTGTTCTGATATCACACTGTGGACAAATGGAAATTTCAAAGTTCCTTAATTTTGTATGTTCATTTTTAGTATTGAGCATTTAAAGTCAGTTACATGAGAAGACATCATTGTGTGTAGTCCATCAGGTGTTTTAATATACAAGCTCAATAAATTGAACAAAGGGTAAAGTATTTTGTGATAAAAGCACAAAAACCTTCATCTGACAGTGTTGAAAAATAGCTGACAGAGGGTGAAGTTCATGAAGTTTGTACACATTTTACCAATTTTTGACTTATAAACATCAAGCAATGGAAACGAGCTGAATGTTACAGAACATCTGGCAACAGGATAATGAGGCAGAAGCAAGAAAATTAGGAATTACCTGGCATAAACGACAATGACCACAATCTGTATCCAAAAGGGTCACTTAAAACGGAACGAACTGCAATCGCAACTGATCTGTTCTCATCACTGTAGCCTGTTTCAAAATGCACTCATGCATGAACTCTACTGTCACATCTTGGTGCTTCCTGTCCACATGCCTTTTGCTAACCACCAGTGGTCATCATATACCACTGCTAGCCAGTCTCCCCCCTCAATGCTGTCACTAGATATTTTGCACTGCATTCCACAAAGCCCTGCATTTTCTAGACCTTCACTGAGCATCTCTCCAATAGACGCCTCTGGTCCCTCTTGCCCAGCTCACCTAATTGCTCACTTTCTTTGTATGAACCCTCTTCTTCCATCTGTTTCCTTCTCAGTGAGTTCCCTTCTGCTGTCTGGATCACTGTTTAATTTCTCTCCTTTTTTGATACTCTACTCACTGTTTTTCTTTCTTTTCTCCCCTGACACTGACTGCTTCTTTCCACCCATGCTTGCCTGCAGTATAATAAATACAAGTTAGACCTTAATTGGGAGATGAACTACTGACGCTATCTAGCCAATTAGCATGTTTAGCTGGTACTGGGATGCCGGACAAATAGAGGCATCCGATTGAAGGGCAGCAAGAAAACCAGCAACGAAACAATTAAGCCTAGAATTACAAGTGACTGGTGTGACCTCCTTGGTTCTAATGACCGGGAGGTCAACTCGGAGGTGTTGCATCAAAATCCGAAATTCAGAAGATCAAAGGTGCAGGTCAATCAGACAGATCAAAAATGAGATCAGAGGAGCATTTGATGTCTAAAAATCAAAGGCAAATGAAGTTTGATGTAAGGCAACATACTGAGTTACAATTATGTAGCTAAACCTGCCCTTCAACAGACAACCACAGTTGCTGATCAATCAGAAGATACAACTTTAAATGTTTAGATTAATTATAGTATTATTTATTGCCTACTTGAATAATCTCGTGATTGCATTATCTATTGCCTTTATATAAGCTTTTTCTATAAGCTTTTTATTGACTTTCTATTAGCACTTGGCAACTCCTACAGACAGCTACAAATGGATAAATACGAGTGTCAATGAACTAGAGCATTAAAAAGAATATGAAATAGCATTTTCTGTCTCCGTCAGACAGAAAAGCTGATAGAGTTGACAAGATTACACGTTTTCCCATTTTAACAGTGTCTTGTACACTGGAGCTTTATTTTTTCACCAGTTGTTCGCTAGCCTGCTAACCTGAACTAAAAAGCTTTATTTAAAAATTCTTTAAGAATATTATAATGGGAAGACAGAGTTGATGTGTTAAAGCTGTGACTGTGGTGATGTCAACATTGTTTTATTAAAATATCAAATAATGTAAAACTTTTCAGACTGTGTCTCCCAATGTTGAACCCACCAAAAGCGGGAAACACCAATGGGGTCAGAAAGGTTATATCTGACCATTCATTTGCTGTATTTATTCATGGTCAGTAAAAAATCTGAGTTGACAGAATATGAGGACACACTTTTATAGATATTTTTAAATTGATAATATAATTTAAAATTCTCAAAATGCTATTTCATATTCTTTTTAATGCTCTAGTTCATTGACATTCGTATTTATCCATTTGTAGCACTTTAACATTTTTTAGGGAAGTTAACCCTTGTAATGCTGAGGACAGGCCAAATCGCATGTTCTTTCTCAGTACAGAGCCTGTATTTTAACAAATTGTGATAATTCCTTTTCTAATATATTAAATCAGGCAGTTTCATGAGTATACACAGGTGGGACAGATCTGACTTTTACAATGTTTTTATGTTTTATTTTTTTTTTTTTTTCAATTTTAACATGAAGACTTTTTTTTATGTGGGACATGTTTTATCCCTTACCTCAAGAATCACTGAGAGTTAAAAAGTCACAGACACCCCAGACATCTCATGGAATTGTTCCACAGAATTACAGGTATCAGTTTAATCATTAAATTGATTGATATCTGAAAGCAACAGCAGCCAATTACATAGAACTACTAGAAAAATGAAGTTGTCAAGTTGTGTCTGATTAATGGATGACATTTAGTGAACCAACACTAAGTGGTTCACCTCAGCCTTTTTTCTGTTGGCTATAATGGAGATAAAATTTAAACATATCCAGAAAACACAGGTTTGGAGACATGCATGTATAACAGACATTTAAGAGATAGATACTTTATTGATCTGATAGGCTTTCAGATTGACTGACAGTGATGAATGGCTAAAGATTTTGCTTTTTCTTTTTTTTAGGGGATTTCTTCCAATTAAATCTAGTTATCACAGGTTAAATTCAGCAATTCAACGCTGTTTAATGAGGACAGGTTAAACAACAGCACAATAGCTTGTATTTAAATCATATCTGACATGTTTGAACCATCCATCTTCCTCCGCTTATCCGGGGTCGGGTCGCGGGGGCAGCAGCCTAAACAGGGAAGCCCAGACTTCCCTCTCCCCAGCTACTTCGTCCAGCTCTTCTGGGGGGGATCCCGAGACGTTCCCAGGCCAGCCGAGAGACATAGTCCCTCCAGCGTGTCAGACAGACAGTCAGACAGACAGAGTTACTTTATTCATCCCCGAGGGGAAATTCCCTTTGTTACAGAAGCAATCCGAACCAGAGCATGAGATAAAAATAAAATAAAAGATCACACTATAATTATTTACATTATTTACATATTTACACTTATCTACAATGTGAATTGTAAGATTAAAGTGCAGCGTTCAACAGTTTGATGGCGACAGGCAGGAAAGACTTCCTGTGTCTCTCGGTGGAGCAGCGCGGCAGCCGCAGTCTCTGGCTGAAAGAGCTCCTCTGGTTGGCCAGCACCTTGTGGAGGGGGTGGGAGGGAGAGTCCAGAATAGTCCAGATTTTGTCCAGTATTCTCCTGTCCATCACCACCATCAGAGAGTCCAGCTCCTCCCCCACAACATGTCCAGCCTTTCTAATGATCTTCTCGAGTCTATTAGTGTCCCTCACGCGCAGACTGCTGCCCCAGCAGACTACCGCGTACATGATGGCACTGGCCACCATAGACTCGTAGAACATCCTGAGCATTGTCCTGCAGATGTCAAAGGACCTCAGCCTCCTCAGGAAATAGAGGCGGCTCTGGCCCTTTTTGTAAACTGCGTCCGCGTTCCTGCTCCAGTCCAGTTTATTGTCCAAGTACACCCCCAGGTACTTGTACTCCTCCACCACGTCCACACTGACCCCCTGGATGGAGATGGGGGTCACAGCAGCTTTGGTCCTCCTCAGGTCCACCACCAGTTCCTTTGTCTTTGTCACGTTGAGCTGGAGGTGGTTCATCTCACTCCAAGTGACAAAGTTGTCCACTACAGTCCTGTACTCCTCCTCGTCACCACCGCTGATACATCCTACCACTGCAGAGTCGTCAGAAAACTTCTGAAGGTGACAAGACTCGCTGCAGTAGTTGAAGTCCGTGGTGTAGAGGGTGAAGAGGAAGGGAGACAGGACTGTCCCCTGTGGAACCCCGGTGTTGCTGACCACTCTGTCCGACACACAGCTCTGCAGACGCACATACTGTGGTCTTCCAGTGAGGTAATCCACAATCCAGGACACCACGGAGGCATCCACCTGCATCACCGCCAGCTTCTCAGCCAGCAGAGCCGGCCTGATGGTATCGAACGCACTGGAGAAGTCAAAAAACATGATCCTCACAGTGGCGGCCTGCTTGTCCAGGTGGGAGTAGACTCTGTGGAGTAGGGTCAGGATGGCGTCATCTACACCAAGATGGGGCTGGTAGGCAAACTGGAGAGGGTCTTGCAGTTGTTGGACCATGGGCCTCAGCTGCTCCAGGACGAGTCGCTCCAGAGTCTTCATGATATGGGAGGTCAGTGCCACGGGCCTGTAGTCCTTAGGGTCGCTGGGGCGCGACGTCTTCGGGACAGGGACGAGGCACGATGTCTTCCACAGCAGGGGGACTCTCTGAAGGCTCAGGCTCAGGCTGAAGATCTGGTGCAGGACACCACTGAGCTGGGGAGCACAGCCCCTCAAGACTCTGGGGCTCACTCCATCAGGTCCTGGTGCTTTACCAGCCTTCAGTCTCTGCAGCTGACACCTCACCTGTTCCATAGTGATAGCCAGTATGGAGGTGTCAGGAGGGGGAGGGGTGGTGTAGTCTGAGGTGTGAGCTGTGTTTTTCACAGGAGACGGGGGAGGGAGGGGGAGGGGGGTGCCTGCTACTGGCTGGAGGTGGACAGTTCCTGCAGTGTTAAAGCGATTGAAGAAGATGTTGAACTCATTGGCTGTGTTCACATCTCCCTCAACGTTTCCCCCTCGGGTCGGCTTGTGTCCCATGATGGTCCTCATGCCGCTCCACACCTCCCGCATGTTGTTCTGCTGAAGTTTCCACTCCAGCTTCCTCCCATATCTCCGTCTAGCCTGGATCAGCTGCACCTTCAGTTCCTTCTGAGCAGCCCAGGCCTCCTCCTTGTTTCCCGAGCTGCAGGCCTTCCTCTTCCTAATGAGTGTGGCTTTTATGTCCTTGGTTATCCATGGCTTGTTGTTTGGATAACAGCTCACAGTCTTTATTGGGACAACTGAGTCCACACAGAAGTTTATGTAGCTGGTGATGCAGTCCGTCAGCCCGTCAAGGTCTTCTCCATGGGGCTCAGTGAGTGCCGCCCAGTCTGTCACTTCAAAGCAGCTCTGTAACACCTCCAGAGACTCGTCTGTCCACCTCCTCACAGACCTGGGGGAGGGGGGAAGGCGCTTCACCAGGGGTGTGTAAGATGTTCTGAGGAACACCAGGGTGTGGTCTGAACGGCCAAGTGGGGGCAGGGGTGCCGCCAGGTATGCGCCACGAACATTAGCATAGAGATGGTCTAATGTTTTTCCCTCCCTGGTGGAGCAGTCCACAAACTGGGAGAAGGTGGGGAGGGTTTTGGCCAAACTGACATGATTGA
The DNA here is from genome assembly GCA_015343265.1 of Pao palembangensis. Lineage (NCBI taxonomy): Eukaryota > Metazoa > Chordata > Actinopteri > Tetraodontiformes > Tetraodontidae > Pao > Pao palembangensis. The sequence continues at coordinate 21,765,979 of CM027081.1, forward strand.
AGTCTCCGGAGATGGCGATGAAGGCTGTAGGGTGGGCGTTCTGAATCCGGGCTACCGCAGCGTGGATAGAGTCACAGGCGCTGTGTGCGTTGGCTGACGGAGGCACGTAGACAGCAACAAACACAACATGAGAGAACTCCCTCGGCAGATAATAAGGCCGTAGTCCGACAGTACATAGTTCCACCTCAGGACTACAGATCCGTTCCTTGACGGTGATGTGCGATGGATGACACCAGCGGTGGTTGACGAGCACAGCGACCCCTCCCCCTCTGCTCTTCCCGCAGCTGGCGCGCTCTCTGTCGGCCCGTACAGTGGAGAAGCCCGCGATAGAAACGTAGTCATCAGGCACATCTTCATGCAGCCATGTCTCGGAAAAACACATTAAACTGCACTCCCGATATTCCTTCTGACTCTGGGCTAGCACTGTCAGTTCGTCCATCTTATTAACGAGGGATCTCACGTTGCCCATCACGATAGTAGGGAGACACGGCTTGAACTTAAGTCTCTGTTGCTTTGCTGCTATCCTCTTCCGTCGCAGTTTTTTATTTCCTCTGCAGCCCCTGTGTGTCCTTCTCCTGCAGTCTGCTGGGATGTCAGGTGAGAACCCGGCGGTTCTTCCAACAGCCGCTCCAGCGTCACTCAGCGCAATCAGCTGTTCCCGAGTGTAACGAAGCTGCATTGTAAGCCCGAGTCAGTCAGAAACAGCCTTAGGGATCACTCAAAGTCGCCAAAGAAACTTCCTCGGCTGACTCTAGTGTTGTTATTGAGCTAAACCAAAGTAGGTGCCCAATAGAAAGGTAAAAGTATAGAAAAAAGCAAGAAAAAGCGAAGAAGGGATCGGAGCTCTGTAAACAGGCTGCACACGCGAACTCGCGCATGCGCCAAAAAAAAGTCCTGGGTCTTCCCGGGGGCCTCCTACCGGAGGGACGTGCCCTGAACGCCTCACCAGGGAGGCGTCCGGGAGGCATCCTTACTAGGTGCCCGAGCCACCTCATCTGACTCCTCTCAATGCGGAGGAGCAGCGGCTCTACTCCGAGCTCCTCCCGGATGGCAGAGCTTCTCACCCTATCTCATAGGGAGAGCCCAGCCACCCTGCGAAGGAAGCTCATTTCGGCCGCTTGTACCCGTGATCTCGTTCTTTCGGTCACTACCCAAAGCTCATGACCATAGGTGAGGGTAGGAACGAAGATCGACCGGTAAATCGAGAGCTTCGCCTTTCGGCTCAGCTCTCTCTTCACCACAACGGAACGGTGCAGAGTCCGCATTACTGCAGACACCGCGCTGATCCGTCTGTCGATCTCCCGCTCCATTCTTCCCTCACTCGTGAACAAGACCCCGAGGTACTTGAACTCCTCCACTTGGGGGAGGACCTCCTCCCCGACCCGGAGAAGGCACTCCACCTTTTTCCGGCTGAGGACCATGGCCTCAGATTTGGAGGAGCTGATTTTCATCCCGGCCGCTTCGCACTCGGTTGCGAACCGATCCAGCGAGAGTTGGGCTGATGAAGCTAACAGGACCACATCATCTGCAAAAAGCAGAGAACCGATCCCGAGGCCACCAAACCGGACCCCCTCAACACCATGGCTGCGCCTAGAAATTCTGTCCATAAAAGTTATGAACAGAATCCGTGACAAAGGGCAGCCCTGGCGGAGTCCAACCCCCACCGGAAACGAGTTCGACTTACTACCGGCGATGCGGACCAAGCTCTGACACCGGTCATACAGGGAGCGGATGGCCGGTATCAGGGGGCCCGATACCCCATACTCCCGGAGAACCCCCCACAGGACTCCCCGAGGCACACATGTAGACTGGTTGGGCAAACTCCCACGCACCCTCAAGGACCCTGCTGAGGGTATAGAGCTGGTCCACAGTTCCACGTCCAGGGCGAAAACCACACTGCTCCTCCTGAATCCGAGGTTCGACTATCCGACGGACCCTCCTCTCCAGTACCCCTGAATAGACCTTGCCAGGGAGGCTGAGGAGTGTGATCCCCCTATAGTTGGAACACACCCTCCGGTCCCCCTTCTTAAAAAGAGGGACCACCACCCCGGTCTGCCAGTCCAGTGGTACCTCGCCCGATGTCCACGCGACGTTGCAGAGTCGTGTCAACCACGACAGCCCTACAACGTCCAGAGCCCTAAGGAACTCCGGACCGATCTCATCCACCCCTGGGGCTCTGCCACCAAGGAGTTTCTCAACAACCTCGGCTACCTCGGCCCCGGAGATAAGAGAACCCGCCTCCGATTCCCCAGGCCCTGCTTCCTCACTGGAAGGCGTGTCGGTGGGATTGAGAAGGTCTTCGAAGTATTCCTTCCACCGATCCACAACGTCCCGAGTCGAGGTCAGCAGCACACCATCCCCACTATACACAGTGTTGACAATGCACTGCTTCCCCCTCAGCCGCCTCAACAATGGAGGCACGGAACATGGTCCCCTCCGACTCAATGTCCCCCACCTCCTCTGGGACATGGGAGAAGCTCTCCCGGAGGTGGGAGTTGAAGCTCCGTCTGATAGGACACTCTGCCAGGCGTTCCCAGCAGACCCTCACAATACGTTTGGGCCTGCCGGGTCTGTCCGGCATCCTCCCCCACCAACGGAGCCAACTCACCACCAGGTGGTGATCAGTTGACAGCTCCGCCCCTCTCTTCACCCGAGTGTCCAGAACATGTGGCCGCAAATCCGAGGACAGGACTACAAAGTCGATCATCGAACTGCGGCCCAGGGTGTCCTGGTGCCAAGTGCACATATGGACACCCTTATGCCTGTACATGGTGCTTGTTATGGACAATCTGTGCCGAGCACAGAAGTCCAACAACAGAACACCACTCGGATTCAGATCAGGTGGGCCATTCCTCCCAATCACGCCCCTCCAGGTCTCACTGTCACTGCCGACGTGAGCATTGAAGTCACCCAGGAGGACGAGGGAATCCCCAGAAGGAGCACTCTCTAGTATTCCCTCTAGGGACTCCAAAAAGGGTGGATACGCTGAACTGCTGTTGGGGCCATAGGCACAAACAGGATCCGTCCCCCCACCCGAAGGCAGAGGGAAGCTACCCTCTCGTTCAACGGGGTAAACCCCAACGTACAGGCACCAAGCCGGGGGGCAACAAGAATCGCCGCCCCTGCCCGCCGCCTCTCCCCGTCGGCAACTCCAGAGTGGAAGAGAGTCCAACCCCTCTCGAGAAGGCTGGTTCCAGAGCCCTTGCTATGCGTCGAGGTGAGGCCGACTATATCTAATCGGAACTTCGCAACCTTGCGCACCAGCTCAGGCTCCTTCCCCATCAGAGAGGTGACGTTCCACGTCCCTATAGCTAGCTTATGCAGCCGGGGATCGGACCGCCAAGGTCCCCGCCTTCGGCTGCCACCCAACTCACACAGCACCCGACCCCTTTGGCCCCTCCTGCAGGTGGTGAGCCCACTGGAAGGGGGTCCCACGTCGTTCCTTCGGGCTATGCCCGGCCGGGCCCCATGGGCAAAGGCCCGGCCACCAGGCGCTCGCCAGCGTGCCCCACCCCCAGGCCTGGCTCCGGGGAGGGGGGGGGCCTGGTGACCCGCGTCCAGGCAAGGGAGACCCGGCACCAAATATTTTACTCGTCATAAGGGGTCGTTTTGGGCTGCACTTTGTCTGGTCCCTCACCTAGGACCTGTTTGCCATGGGAGGCCCTACCAGGGGCATAAAGCCCCAGACAACTGAGCTCCCAGGATGATAGGGACATGCAAACCCCTCCACCACGATAAGGTGGCAGCCCAGGAGGGGTGTTTGAACTATATTTTTATATTTCATTGTAACAAATCAATTTGGTGCCTGTTGGGTTGCACCTGTAGCTCAAACATACATATAGAATAGAAATGTTGAATGAGATGAACCAAGACCCAACATTTTTCTTTTTTTTTTTAAGTTTCTCCAGTTAATAATCACGCATGAACTTGGTCAATAATTTTCAGCCACACGATCTCTCTTTTTTTAACTTATTTTCGGTGTACTTTCGGTCTCTTCAAACGTGACTCATTACCATGTGACCTAACAGACAAAGTGGAAACAACTCTCAGGTGACCACCCAGATCGTTAGCATGCCAAAGGTCCACAAGGGCTATATTTTGAAGCGCTGCCCCCAGCAAGTTTAGAACTGAAGAAGCCTTCCAAACAGCCCCTGTTTGGAAACCAAACAGCCCCTCCATATACGAATGGCCCAACACAGACGTGCCACTTCTTCAGGACAGGACTCAGCAGTACACCTACACCTAAAAGAAAGCGGACACTCCTTTGAGGACAGTCAAGTACGTGTGTTGGCCAGAGAAGATCGCTAGTTTGAGAGGGGTGTCAAGGAAGCCATCCACGTCAAGTTGGAAAAACCATCTTTAAACAGAGGTGGTGGACTAAGGCACTTTCTGTCACCCACGTACAATGCAGTCCTCCACTCATTTCGTCAGCATTCCAAACATTCACACCATTTCGTCAGCATTCCAAACATTCACACCTGGTGACTCATTATCATGTGACCCAACAGACAAAGGGGAAGCACCCCAACCGAAACTAGGTGAACAACCCTGCCAACCACCCTGCCAAGGACTCTCAGGTGACCACCCGGGCCATTAACATGCCGATGGTCCACAGGGCTATATTTTCAAGCTCTGCCCCAGCAAACCTAGAACTGAAGAAGCTCTCTGGAGAGAGGGCGAAACGTTTTCAAGGAAACCTTTCAGTCCAGTTGACACAGAGAGATCTAATTTTGGATAACTATGACCAGGATGAGAGAGAATCTACACAGACACAGGAATTTGATGTTCTTGCTCATATGTAAATGAACTTAGTGGCAATAGGCACACGACCATGCTCTTTTGTCGACAGTTGCATTTGTGTGTTGACATTCATTAATTCTATCACTGGGGTAGGGACTACCCTGGAAACTCCTTTGCCAATCATTGGTGAAATCAGAAGTATATCATGAAGCTGGTAGCCAGAGCCCATTTTGTATGAATGGTTTTAAGATGATTTTCTGCTAAAGCTAATTTTTTTGTTCTGCTCAGGATGAGAAGCAGAGAATTGAGGATCTTGGTGGTTGTGTCACCTTCGTGGGATGCTGGCGTGTTAATGGAACTTACGCTGTGTCCAGAGCAATAGGTAAATCAGTACTATCAGCCACCAATAAGTTGCTCCGCAGGTAGTGCACGTACTTGTACGGTCTTTTCTTCTGTAGATATTACTCCGAAAGAACAGTGAAATTTATTGTTGCTCCCAGAGTTGCATGAAAGTCATTGTTTGTGCTTAATGTGTACTGCACATCAACTAAGATTCTCAAGAAGTATAAAATCTGGCAATATTTGGTGCTCTTGGGAAGCATAATAAGCCTCCCAAATGCTTTCTGAAAATGCATTCTGAAAATGTTTAATTTCTCTGGATCATATTTTCATAAGTCCAAGATAAGGCCATTGTGATTCATGTATGGAGAAAACAATATTAGCATAATTTTAAATGTACATCAATCAAAGGGATTTAAGTTTTTGTCAGGTTCAACAAAACACTGCAGCATTTTATTAAAATTCATCATCTTGATAATTTCTATTTAGTCCCACCATATTTTCCAATCTATTGATTGTTGAAACAATTACTAGTCAGATTATGAAATGTACTCAATGGCTATTTTTTAGCATTATGCTTTTAAGTTCATCTTAAGGCTAGTTGGTTGGTGTTAACAGAGAATCAAGACATAAAGATTAGTATTTCATTGAACAATATTTTAAAATTATGCTGGTGCTGATCATTATTATTATTGCAGGATTTCCACAAGAAAAAAAAAGCACTACTATATCCTATCCTATGAAGATGGATGGACTAGTTATTATAGTAGACAGTATGTCATTCTTGCTAACATTTTAGTAACAATGGGTTTCATCATTGACACTTTAATTATATCTGAAAGTGTAAACATTGCAAATGAGCTGCAGCAAGATGGGCAATTCAGGTTCAATGATAACTGACCAGAGGATGAACAGTACAGGAGCTCATTACAAAAAATGATGGCGTATGAATGGCAGTGCAGACTTTGCAAAACAAAACTTTCAATTGAGGATAATGGGCCATAAAGCCCTTGATGCAAATATTAAAGGGGAGAATCCCAAGTGCTATGTTGACAACGATCCAAATCTCCCCAAGTATTATACAGGCGGCCAAAAGGCTGTTGGATTTGCAAATAATTATCCGACATCAGCCATTGTTTTATTTTCTTCGGAACAGCTTATCATCTACTACTACTATGCTCTGCGGCTATCTTCTCCCCTTTTTTTTTTTTTTTTTTTTGAGAGACAGGCTTGTCAGGCTGTCTGAGCTGTCTGAGGGTTTGGGGTTAGCATTAGAAGCTTTTGCTGACTTTAGCTGTCCTGCTAACAGCCCATTTGAACTGCTTTTTCAGGTGACTTTGACCAGAAGCCTTATGTGTCTGGAGATGCAGACTGTTCATTAACTCATCTATGTGGGGATGAGGACTACATTCTTCTAGCATGTGACGGCTTCTTTGATTCTGTCAAGACTTCAGAGGTGCCACATCTTGTCCTGAATGCACTCCGGAAGCCCAGTGACCCCAACTCTACAGGAAATGCTCTGTCAGAAGAGTTGGGGGATGATGGTGGACTGAGAGTTGCTCAACACTTGGTAGGTCATGCTAAGGAAGCCGGGTCCACTGACAACATCACAGTTGTTCTGGTGTTCCTGCGTCCCCCAGAGCATCTGCTGGCTCCACTAAATTCCGGGAACTGCACCTGAAATGCAGAGCTCCGGATCCCAACCTGGACCACAACAGTAGCCTCACTCAGACACCTGCCAAGCTCCCGTGTGATTTTTGTGTTTTTGTGCTCAGCAGTTGTCAAATACTGTTACGCAAATTCAGCTGTGCTTAACTTTAGAGGAAAAGCATTGATTTGGTGAGATCAGTAAGATCTACTGATACAGGACCCTATTTAACCGCTTGGATTCCAGCTCTGATGTCAGTGGTGGGCATCTGCTGAGCCCTCAAAAATGATCTCATAAAAACCCTGAAACAGCACGAACATGTTTGTTCAGCCTTATGAATCTGTAATGTCTTGTTTTTTATTACAGTATTTACTATATGATGATTCCTTAAAGAGGGCAGTGCACAATACATGTTTATGTTGGCATGAAGCGCAGTATTCTCCACTAACATTGCTTTAAAAAAAAAGCCAAAGATGTTTTACCGACATTTCTGATATATCTTTGATTTAATATAACTTTTTTTTTTCTTTTATGGAAGGGTATATAACATTTGGGAATGGTCAATTTTGAACCCTTCCTGTTTTTGCAGTGTAATGTTCATCATACCGCATTTAAAAAATAAATACTAGATCTATTATGGTTGTTGTTACATTGACGTTACACTGCCCTGTGTTGCGTGCCTTTAATTGCCCCGAGGGGACAAATAAAGTTTTTTAAAATTGAAATTGAGTTTAAAAATTGAGTCCTATTATTGCCAGAATATAAATTCAAAGTAGCGTAACTAGGGATAAAGTCCAAAACATGCTTGTTAGGTGAATTGAGCAATCTAAATTGACCATAGGTGTGAGTGTGAGTGGTTGTCTGTTTTTGTGTTAGCCCTGCAGTAGGCTGGCAACCTGTCCAAGATGTACCCCGCCTCTCGCCCCTTGACAGCTGGGATAGGCTCCAGCAGACCCCTGCGATCCAAAGTGTGGATAAAGCAGGTACAAAAAATGGATGAATGGATACAGTTGTCTATTGTGTTACTGCATGTTAAAGAAATCTGACAGTGTAATTTCTATATGAAATGTTTTTCTGACAGTTTTCACACTGTTATATGTCAATAGTAGATGAGGTCTGCTGTGCCTCCCCCTCCTCTCCTCCCCAAAAGGTTGTACTGGGGTCAGATTCAGATTCTGATTCTGATTTACAATCTGCTCCTGCGCCGCGCCCAGGGCAGCGGGAGGGAAAGGTTGGAGCGGTGCGTTTTGGTGTAAGACCTGCCTCAGCACCTCATGCAGCTCAATATGATGAGAAATCTGCTTTAGATATATCAACTGGCCAAGCAGCAGGTGTGAGGCTTATCCCGTTGATGTGCCCACAACCGGCCTCCCAGTGGATCGGCAGCGAGAAGTGAGATATGTGGCCTGTGGCTGCTGTGGAGGGCCAGTTGTGACCAGGGCTGGGGCTGCTGCAGCAGTCAGGATAAGGGTAGGGTGACCAGACATCGCAGTTTACCCGGGACAGTCCCGTTTTTGAGCATTGTTTCCTGTGTCCGGCGGATTTCAACAGCCCCATTGTTTTGTCCCAGTTTTACGCAAGCCCCATTCCGAGCGTCCCGATTTTTTTCTTTTTTCTTTTATGAACAACACTCTACACATGGCAGCAAGTCATTTAAGGCCATAACAGTGCATTCCGATTGAAACCCATATTTGGCCTATGTGTATGCTGATCACACAGTTGTCATAGCAATCTGTAATCTAAACCAATTAAAAAGCTTGCATGGCTGTAGCTTGATGATCATTACCCATGAGCATCAAGCTACAGACACCTTGAAAGCACTGTTTATTACTCGTTAACTTTCATGATAGTTGCTCTGAGTTCTATGAAAGGATCACTGCAAACCATAGCTTCCTGAAAAAGGTCCACTCCAGCATGAAATACTAAGGGTCAAAGATAACTGTTGAGTATGTGTTATGCGTTTATTTTCTTTGTGCACTAAATGATGTTCAAAACAGTTTAGCGTCATACAATTTTGTCCGTTTTAGTGGCCACAATTTCTTTGGCCAAGCAATGGTGTTGTACATACACTACCTCAATTATTTTAACTATTTTATTCTTAATAAAGAGAGAGCACGTAAATGTCTCATATTTGGTGAGAATTTGCCCCATATTTAATATGTTGCAAAAAAAAAAAAAATTGTGTCCCAGTTTTTAATTTTGAAAATCTGGTCACCCCAGCGCTGGGAGAAGAGAGAGAGGCGCAAATAGTGATATTGAGCAATGGCAAGAAAGCATGTTGAACTGGCTTTGGGAGATCTATATATTTAGTTATATGCAGTGAAGTTCAAAATGTTTTAATCTCTGATTTTAATTATGCTTGTTCTGGTTGAATTCTGATCATGATGTGTGGTGATGTTCTGCTGTATTGTCTTGAAGGCTTTTTATGTTCTTTGAAGTTGTCTGTTTAGCAATGATTAAGCTTGGCTTTTGTTTCATAGTTGTATCTCTGTTCAGTTAAAGCCAGAGTGGTTTTGATATGTTAGCACTGACACGTTATCATTACTACAGTATGTTAGCATTGATGTGTTAGCATTATTGTGCTTTTTGTGGTGGCATTATTATAGTAACACTGGCATTTTATCAGTACTGTGTGAGCATTGTTAGCATTTAAATGTTATTAGCACTGTGTTAGCATTGCTATGTTTTGTTTTGTTTTTTTTTTTTTTACGAACTTTATTTGGAACAAATATGGCCAATACAGAAAAAAAATAGAATTATAGAGACGATAGTACTTCCATATGAACAATATTGAACAAAGCAAGGGGGTACATAAACAAAAGTTGTCATCGCTATAAGAAAATATTAAAGTGCAGGTGGATATCGTTTTGATTGCTTTAGGTTTAACTGAAAACTGGATTGACTGAACGTACTGCCTGATCTCGCCGATAAATGCTACAAATTGAGGTTTCCTATTAATGAATTTACAGCAATGGATATGACATTTAGCCATCAAAAGAATGAAATCAATTATGTACAAAAACAGCATTTCTCCTCAACTTCCTTTTCAAATATTTTTTTAAGAAAGTCCTTACATGGGTAATATCTGAATGAGTTTAAAGGATATTTCTGTCACCTTATTTGTAATTAGATATTTATTTGGTAAAAGCCAGGCCTTTTTCCATATAATATTTCCTATGAATTGATTCCAATATGAAGTAATCCAAGGTAATGTGGTAATATCCTTCTGGAAGAGAGCTCTGATGGACCCATTATTGTTACGGGGATAACTGGAAAAGCATACTTTGAGTGTGTGTTGGAGATAGCAAGGACACCTGTTGAACATTCATCCTTGGTTGAGACTTAAACAGCATACAAACCCCAGAAGAAATTGCCCCAAAGACTTTGGCATAATCAGCAGGTGTGACAGGGATATTATATTCCGTCAAAAACTCCTCATACGTAAAAAGAAAACCATCCCTGTTAAACAACTGATCTACCCAAACTTTTTTCTGGCTTTGGACCAGAAATACAAAATTAGCTCTTTGACTTTGTCTTTAGCTTCTGTATGCAGTAATGATTAAGTTTCCAGTAAACAGACTTAGGAGCGCAAGCTTTGAGGGTGGACAGCTTCAACTTAATGTATATAGCCTTGTGATCTGTGAGAGGAGTGGGTCAAATACCTACATAACATCATCTTTATTAAAACTGTCTGAAATTAGCCAAAAATCTAACCTTGATTGATTTGACCCCAATTTATTGCTCCATGTATACATAAAACTAGTTGGATGCTTCACCCTCCATCTGCAAATTATCAGCTTATATCTATCCATGAAAGCTTTAAAATTGGCGTTGGGTCTAGTGGTTTGACCAGCAGGCCATTTATCCAAGTTTCCATCTAAAATAACGTTAAAGTCTGCACCTAGTAACAAAGTAGCATCTGAGAATTTATTTAACCGGCTAATCAATATGTTGTCAATGGATGAAATAAGGTTATCTTTTTCTTTTATTGTGTTATATCCATAGATTGGACACTATGAAGCCTTTATCTTTGTAAATTGCTTGACATATAAAATGACCAATTGGATCGCATTCTGTAAGTAGGATATTTCCACCAAATCTGTCTTTTAAGGTAGCTACCCCAGCTGAGCCCTCCGTACCATGTGAGAGCCATATAGAACCCCACTGAGTTCTCCAAAAATTGGTATCATTTAGGATGGAGTGAGATTCCTGCAGGTAAAAAAAGTCTGATCTAAACTGTTTGCCAAAGAGAAATAAGGCTTTACGTTTAACACTGTTAAAAAAAAGACAAAGAAAATAAATTACTACAAGCAGTAGTAAACATTCAAATATAAAAAAACACCTAAGTTTTTAATGAAACCTACAAAAATTACTGACCGAGATCAGCACAGGTAGAAAACTTCAATTAAGCACTTTAACAAAAATAAAGTTGGCTTCATTTTTTTCTCCATAAGAAAATACTGTAAACAATATATAAATTAGGAAGTTTGTGCAACTAAAAAGAGGCCATTTCACTTATACTAAGAATAACATCTCTTAAAAAATAAATGAAAATATTGCTTAGTAGAAAAAAAAAGAAAAAAATGTGCATTCCAAGCAAAAGGCACAAGCCAAATCAAACCTGAGAAATTAGATGAGCATTATGTTGACTCATTGTTGACTTCTTAAACCGGAAAAATTTCTGTCTATCAATAAAACCTCGTCCTACAAAGTAGGCTGGTTTGCCCTCCACCCGTGCTCTCTTTATCTTGGGCCACAGCTTCTGTTGGTTTTCTCTGTCCTCCTTCGATAGGTCCTCAGCGAAGAAAGGCGGACTTCTTTGCCGCTTTCCAAACTGCCTCTCTGTGCCGTCGGGATATGAAGCTGAAAGTGCCCAGTCATACCAGATCTACAGCCAGGTTCATCACCTCTTTGCTTCAAACAAACAGTGCCTGTTCTCACATCCTTCAAGGACATGGAGTACAGAGGCCCCAGATAACATGAGAAGGTCCAACTGACCTGCTAGGAAATTTCAGAATGGACCAGAACCATTGCCTATCTGTCGGCTGCATGACGCACACATTTAACAACAGTTGTCACCTGTTTATAATGATTCAGCAAGTTGTCAGCTGTTTTGACGATGACTTAATTAAAGATTATGTTAAAGCAAAGCACACTAGCACATGCTTACACAGTTTTGATGAACACAGTTGATATAAGTACATGGGGGGGGGTCATACGCTAATCATATGAGCAGTCACATAGGAGTTATGAGCAAGCTATAATTTTATCATTACACACGGCCTAAATTATTAGCTGATTAAGGCTGAAGCTTTGACAACTTAGGGATTTAACTGGAACATTAATTTTTTTCTCTTCACTCTGCCTTCGGGTGGGGGGATGGATCCTAACTGTTTTTTGTGCCTACAGCCTGAACAGCAGTTCAGCATATCCACCCTTTTTTGAGTCCTTAGAGGGAATACTAGAGAGTGCTCCTTCTGGGGGTTCCCTCGTCCTCCTGGGTGACTTCAATGCTCACGTCGGCAGCGACAGTGAGACCTGGAGGGGCGTGATCAGCAAGAATAGCCCCACTGATCTGAACCAGAGCGGTGTTCTGTTGTTTGACTTCTGTGCTCATCACAAATTGTCCGTAACGAACTCCATGTTCAGGCATAAGGATGTCCATATGTGCACTTGGCCCCAGGACACTTTAGGCCGCAGTTCGATGATCGACTTTGTGGTTGTGTCGTCCAATTTGCGCCCGCATGTCCTGGACATTCAGGTGAAGAGGGGGCAGAGCTGTCAACTGATCATCACCTGGTGGTGAGTTGGCTCCGATAGTGGGGGAGGATGCCGGACAGACCCGGCAGACCTAAACGTATTGTGAGGGTCTGCTGGGAACACCTGGCAGAGTCTCCAGTCAGAAGGAGCTTCAACTCCCATCTCCGGGAGAACTGCGACTATGTCCTGGAGGGACATTGAGTCCAAGTGGATCATGTTCCATGCCTCCATTGTTGAGGCAGCTGACCGGTGCAGTGGCCGCAAGGTGGTCGGTGCCTGTCATGGCGGCAATACCCGAACCCGTTGGTGAGGGATGCCGTCAAGCTGAAGAAGTGGCAGCAGATGGGTACCGGCAGGCCAAGTGGAGTGCAGCTGCAGCAGTCGCTGAGGCAAAGATCAGGGCGTGGGAAGAGTTCAGGCACCATCCCGCGCCTGAGGAGGGGGAAGCAGTGCACTGTCAATGGTGTGCTGCTGACCTTGACTCAGGATGTTGTGGATTGGTGGAGGGAATATTTCGAAGGTCTCTTCAATCACAGCGACATGCCTTCCAGTGAGGAAGCAGGGCGTGGAGACTCGGGGGCGGGTTCTCTTATCTCCGGGGCTGAGGTTGCCGAGGTTGTTAAGAAACTCCTCGGTGGCAGGGCCCCGGGGGTGAATGAGATCCGCCCGGAGTTCCTTAGGGCTCTGGATGTTGTAGGACTGTCGTGGTTGACACGACTCTTCAGCGTCGTGTGGACATCGGGGGCGGTACCACTGGATTGGCAAACCGGGGTGGTGGTCCCTCTTTTTAAGAAGGGGGACTGGAGGGTGTGTTCCAACTACAAGGGGATCACACTCCTCAGCCTCCCTGGCAAGGTCTATTCGGGGGTAATGGAGAGGAGGGTCCGCCGGATAGTCGAACCCCGGATTCAGGAGGAGCATTGCGGTTTTCGTCCTGGACGTGGAACTATAGACCAGCTCTATACCCTCAGCAGGGTCCTTGACGGTGCTTGGGAGTTTGCCCAAGCAGTCCACATGTGTTTTGTGGATGTTCATGTATGGAAGTAAATCTGTGCCACCTTGCATTAAATTTGAATTTCTAACACTGAATTTTTTAGCTTCAAACTTCAAACTAGCTTCAAACTCAGACTTGGAATTTCCTAGTGTGTGGATCAGGGACATAAACTCCCTGATCCACACTACCAGGATCTACAGCAACGATATTGGGATGTCATTCGGGCTTGAGAAATGTAGTAGGATGGTGACAAAGAGAGGCAAGGTAGTCCACACTGAAGGGGTCTCGCTCCAAGAAGGAACAATAGCAGACATTGAGGACAGTTACTAGTACCTTGGAATACCACAGGCAAATGGCAACCTTGAACAGGCAACAAGGAAAGCGGCAACAGCCAAATACCTCCAGCGAGTAAGACAAGAAGCCAGCTCAATGGCAAGAACAAGTCCCGGGCAATAAACAGTTATGCCCTGCAGTGATCAGATACCCTGCAGGAATAATAAGGTGGCCAAAAGAAGAGATACAGACCACAGATGTTAAGACACAAAAGCTCTTCACCATGCATGCACCCCAAATCCAGCACCGTGAGACTGTACACAAGCCGTAAGGAAGGAGGTCGAGGACTAGTGAGCGTGAGAGCCACTATCCAGGATGAAACAGCCAAGCGCCATGAGTACATCAAGGACAAGGCCCCAACGGATAATGTGCTCAGTGAATGTCTCAGGCAATGGCGAGATCAGGAGGTGCTGGAGGAGGGACCATCATGGGAGGACAAGCCCCTACACGGGATGTATCACCGGAACATAACTGACGTGGCTGATGTCAAGAAGTCCTACCAATGGCTAGAAAGGGCTGGCCTACAGGACAGCACAGAGGCACTCATCCTGGCTGCGCAGGAGCAAGCCCTGAGCACCAGAGCGATAGAGGCCCAGATATACAACACCAGACAAGACCCAAGGTGTAGGCTGTGCAAAGAGGCACCTGAGACAATCCAACACATAACTGCAGGATGTAAGATGCTGGCAGGGACAGCATACATGGAACGCTATAACCAAGCAGCTGGCATAGTCTACAGAAACATCTGTGCGGAGTATGGGCTGGAAACCCCAAGGTCAAAATGGGAAAAACCTCCAAAGGTGGTGGAGAATGACCAAGCGAAGATCCTGTGGGACTTCCAGATACAGACCAACAGGATGGCGAACCAGCCAGATATCGTGGTGGTGGATAAAGGGCAGAGGAAAGCCGTTGTGGTGGATGTGGCAATACCAAGTGACAGCAACATCAGGCAGAAGGAACATGAGAAACTTGAGAAATACCAAGGGCTCAGAGAGGAGTTGGAGAAGGCTTGGAAGGTGAAGGTGACAGTAGTGCCCGTGGTGACCGGAGCACTTGGGGCAGTGACCCCCAAACTGGAGGAGTGGCTACAGCAGATCCCAGGAACAACGTCAGACATCTCAGTCCAGAAAAGTGCAGTACTAGGAACAGCAAAGATACTGCGCAGGACCCTCAAGCTCCCAGGCCTCTGGTAGAGGACCCGAGTTTAGAACGGAGGAGGAACCACTCATGGAGGGTGAAAAGGGAATTTTTATATATTGCGCAAGGAGCAATACAGCATCCAGTATGGGTCCTTGGGCAAAGACCCTTCATGCTACTGCCTACCTCATACCATGATGAGTGGCAATGATGAGATGCCGGCTCAGACGTCGCCCAGCCAAACAAGGTCTGCGTCAGGTGCTGGGGGACCAGAGCACCTTGATGAAAAATGGGCTACTGGAACAAGGTGGAAATGGGCGAGATACGAGAACAAGGCTGTGTTGGAATGCTACCTCTCAAGTAACCCTAGTCAGAGGGGTTACAATACAAAGAATGTGGGCAGAATGATTACTACGAAACCCACAGTCACGGGTGACCGCGAAACAACTAGTAGCTCAGTGTTCCAACATCCAAAAACGGCAACTGCTATCACAACTTGAGATTGACGAGATACAACACAAATGCTGCAGCAAGGGTGAGCCAGGACGGCAGGTCAGAGAGGAGGAGATTATACCATCATCCCAACCAGAGATTGGGAACGAAGCCCCAATGAGCGCAGATATAACGCTGAGCGAGGCAGCATCTGACCTGAAAGATATGAGCTGATATGCACTTGAGCAGCAGTGATCCTGCTGTTTTGTTATTTTTTGCTTTTTTGTTTTTTTTTTTCGCTCTTTTGTTATTTGAGATGTGCACAGAAAAGAAATGCCCTGTTTACGTGTTTGTTGAAATTTTCACAGAGATGCACATGTATTATTTAACTGTCAACCTCAGTGGAACAGTGGTTATTACTGTAAAAATTGTAATTGTATTTTTTAGTTAATTACTGTATATTTTTGTCATGCAGAAAATAGATTTGTTTTATTTTATTCAAGGAGCATTTTAATTCCAGTGACCACTGTTTATAAATGTGCCTGTGTGACATTTGGCGTGGCTTAAACTTATAACTGACTGTTTTTTTTAAAGGGTTTCCCTCTGGAAACAAAAATCTTATGTTATAATGTGTCAATAAAAGTTGAGGTTTGCTGCGCCTCCCCCAAAGATTAACAAGGTACTGAGACGCACATCTGCTGCTACAGTGCCCCCCGAAAAGTGGAGGTCAGGAGGCAACAAGACGGTGGGTGAGACGGTGCATACAAGTACAATGGCAGAAGAGAGAGGGGAAGACATTAATGGCCTTGGGTGATTCATGCTTCAAACATGAATGTCACAATGACCCCAGTAACACCGTGAATTCTGACAATTATGTGTAATGATGTCCTGTGTTTTATTTAGTAGTTATTTTGAGTTTTTCTCTATCCATTCATCCATTTAATCCATATATAATACATTAGCATTAGTATGTAGTGTTGCTTATGCTGACAGAAGTATGTTACCATTGGTGAATTAATAACACTGTGTCAGCATTACTGTTATCGCATCTATTTATGAGCATGTTTAAACACATGCTTAACATGTTTAAATACATGTTTACATGTAAGTACATGTTTAAATGATAATCTGGCTAACTGACTACGGTGCCAGTAAGAGCACAAAGAATAAAGTCCTAAAAGTGATTGATTTGGCAAATGTCATTATGGTTAAACTCACTGAACACTACTAATGGATGTTATTGTTCATATTATTTGTGTCGAT
Organism: Pao palembangensis; assembly: GCA_015343265.1. NCBI lineage: Eukaryota > Metazoa > Chordata > Actinopteri > Tetraodontiformes > Tetraodontidae > Pao > Pao palembangensis. Next base: position 21,782,625 of record CM027081.1, read on the forward strand.
GGCTGCTTGTGGTTTGTGGTTTATGTAACTGAGAGGTAACAATCTGAGTACATATTGAAATTTACTTAGTGTCTGCATTTTTAAAAAAGTGATGAGGTAATCAAAGCTGAATGTGGAAAGGAGGGAGGTCAGGTGGCGCGTGTTGACTGTAACCAATGAAAGACAGAGGGAGGTCCTGTGGGGCAGAGCAGAATGTCACGTATAAAACTGGCTGCACAGTTATGCGCAAGGTCTTTTTCAGCAAGACATCACTCTCCAGGCGATGCATAATTTTGTGTACGGAACAATGCTGAATGGAGTGTACCAAAACAAGTGATATGAGTTGCTAGTAACCACCACACAATATAAAGAATGAAAATACTGTCATCCCAGGGGACTTCCTCACTGACCCTGTGAGGCGGCAAATCCTTGCAATAATTAACACTGCTGAAGAATTGAATTGGGAGCAACGCAACAAGCAAGAAAGCAAGAGGCATTGAATAACGACAGCAAGTAACATTGAACTACACGTGGGGTGATTGCTCCACTGAAGAATTGGAACTGGAAGTCAAGATTGTAAACTGGAAATCAAGACTGTGAATTCAAGATTGTGAACTGAGGATGAAGATTGTAAGCAACGACATCAACAACAAACAACTGAACACATTTGTCCCACTGAAAATGACTTTTTTCACACCCCAAGAGTGATTATATTCAGATATTCAGAACCTCTCTAAGCTGCACAGTTCTGAAGACTGCTCAAAGGAAGCAGGGTAAAACAACTGATGATGGTCAGCAGCTAGACGAGTCCTCTTGACACCAGCTTACAAGCTGCCACATAGGTTCTCCCTGTGAACTCAGTCTGACAGGGCGGCGGAGCAGCCCAGGCCTGTTATCGGAGAGCTGGATGTTTACTCCAACACAAGAGTAAACTCGGGAATCTAACATACAGTGCCCAACGTGGGGTTCAAGGAGGAGTCGAGTGACCCAGGAACCCAAGCAGTGGACTGTGTGGAAAGACGGATCTGACCGGCTGGTGAGACCGGTCAGTGGTGACAGCCTTCTCAAAAAGAGGTTCCTCAAGTGAGAGAGGAGGCTGCGGGTCCAGTGGGTGCCAGCAGCCCCACTGGTGAGGCCTGTATCAGGGGTTATACCGGCCTACAAGAGCAAGAGATCTGAGTAGTATTAGTAGAGGTGTTAGTGTGACACCACAGACTTTGTGACTGTGTGATGCCCTGGGGATCAGAGCTACATCAGCCTGAATAGTCTGTTTCATCCCTGCTCAGTTGCGCAGAGAGAGGCTTTGGAATACGGACGACTTGCCCCCACAAAGTGAAAGCGATCCTAGAAAAGTTTGGGAGGCCGTGGCAGGAGGCCAGGCCGAAGTAAATCAGCTGTGCAGAGTTGTGTTGTGGGGAGACGGCTTTTTGAGCTGGCATCCCTCAGTACAGCAATACATCATAGATGAAGTGCACATGCAGATGTGAGTGAAGTGGAGAGAGAACTCGAAGAGTGTATCACTGTGGCCTGAAAGAAGGATACCAGGCAGTGACAGTCATAGGCTGTTCAATTGGAGTAAAAAAAAACAAGAAATAAAGAGCTGGTGAAAGAGAAGTGATGGTGGAGTGGGGTTATTGATACAGTACGGAGCAGCTGGATAGCTGCCATTGTCATTTTTTTTTTTTTTTTTTTTTTTTTTTTTACCTGGCGCCGCATGGAGTGGCAGCCTGTTTACAGCAGCTCCCGTCTTTTTGTAGTGTTTTTGTTACTTTTTCCTCTTTAACACCTCAACTTACTCTTTAACCTGTTGAGTGTAGTTTTGAACAGCAATGGATACCTGCTGGTTAGCCTGTTTTATTTTGGTCTTGCTGTTACTGCTCGTAACAGGGGGCCACGCGGAACGGAGTGAGAGCATTGTTTCTTACACACGGGACCAGCTGATCGCGCTGTGTAAACCAGTGCTACTGCCTGGACCGAGGCCTGAAATCCCTGCGGAGCTACGTAGGAGACGCCGGGGGTGCAGAGCCGGGGCTAAGCTGAAGGCTAAACGAAGGAGATATAAACCTTTGGTGCCGGCGATCATTATGGGAAATGTGAGATCGTTAGGTAACAAGATGGACGAGCTAGCAGCGCTTGTTAAGACTCAAAGGGAATTCCGGGAGTGCAGCGTTATGTGTTTCACGGAGACGTGGCTTCACTCGTGCTTCCCGGATTCCAGCGCTACTGTACCCGGCTTCAGAACAATACGGGCGGACAGAGATGTGGAGAGGAGCGGTAAGAAGAAAGGAGAGGGGGTTGCGCTGTTTGTCAATGAGAAGTGGTGCAACCCGGGACATGTTACCGTAAAGGAACGTTTCTGTAGCCCAGATATTGAACTGCTTTGTGTGGGGATGTGTCCATACTTCCTGCCTAGGGAGCTCACCTCTGCCATTGTCGTCGCTGTTTACATCCCCCCATCAGCTGATGCCGAGGCAGCGTGTGAAACCATTCACTCCACCGTGTCAAAACTGCAAACCCTGCACCCCAACGCTTTCATAACCATCACTGGTGACTTTAACCATGTCACACTGGACAAAACTCTGCCAACATTCTACCAGTTTGTAAACTGCCCCATGAGAGACAATAGAACAATAGACCTCCTGTATGCAAATGCAAAGGACGCATACAGTGCCAACACCCTTCCCCCACTGGGAAGATCAGATCACAACCTGGTTGTTTTGACACCAAAGTACGTTCCTCTTGTCCAGCGGCAGCCTGCATCCACAAGGACAGTTAGGAGGTGGAATCAGGAGGCCCAGGAGGCACTGCAGGACTGCTTTGAGTCTACTGACTGGGACGTGCTCTATGATCCACATGGGGAGGACATCAACAGCATGACTGACTGCATCACGGAATATATAAAATTCTGTGAACACACCACCCTGCCAGCCAGGACTGTACGCTGCTTCCCCAACAACAAGCCCTGGATCACCAGTGACCTGAAAGCCCTTCTCAACCAGAAGAAGAAGGCCTTCAGGTCGGGCGACAAGGAGGAGATGAGAAGGATACAGCACGACCTGAAGGCAGAGCTGAGGAGGGCTAAGGACTCCTACAGGAGGAAGCTGGAGGCCAAGCTCCAGCAGAACAACACCAGAGACGTGTGGACTGGGATGAGGGAAATAACTGGCTTCAATGTCAAAGACAGGCGGCCAGTTAGCAGTTCGGACAGGGCAAATGAGCTGAACTGTTTCTTCAACAGATTTAGTTCACAGCCCTCCGCTGTGTCCCCCTCCCCCACACACTCTGGCCTCCAAACACCCAGCCACCCTCCTCCTCTACCCTCCCCCCACTCCACCGTGAGCCCCCTGGACCCACCCCCCCCTGCTAACTGTGACTACTGGCCAGGTGAGGAGACAGCTGGAGAGACTCCACCAAGGCAAAGCTGCAGGCCTTGACGGCATTAGCCCTAAGATACTGAAGACCTGTGCCAGCCAGCTGTCTGCTATCCTGTGCCTCCTCTTCAACCTGAGCCTGACCCAGGAGAAGGTGCCCACACTGTGGAAGACCTCCTGTCTGGTTCCTGTGCCCAAGAAGCCTGGTCCCTGCGACCCCAAAAAACTACCGATCAATAGCCCTTACATCTCACGTGATGAAGGTTCTGGAGAGGCTAGTCTTGGCCCACCTTCGTCCGCAGGTAAGATCTTTTCTGGACCCTCTGCAGTTTGCTTACCAGCCCCGTTTGGGGGTTGAGGATGCTGTCATCTACCTGCTGCAGAGGGCTCACTCACATCTGGATGGTGCTGGCTGCACAGTGAGAATCACCTTCTTTGATTTCTCCAGTGCATTCAACACCATCCAGCCACTTTTACTGAGAGAGAAGCTGCAGACGATGATGGTTGACTCACCCACGGTCTCCTGGGTTACTGACTACCTGACAGACAGGCCACAGTTTGTCCGTCTTGGCGCTGCTCTGTCTGATGTGGTGGTGAGTGACGTGGGAGCACCGCAGGGGACTGTGCTGTCTCCATTCCTGTTCACCCTGTACACCTCAGTCCGGCTCGAGCCAAGGAGTTTGATAGCTGGCCTGGTTGTGGAGGTCAGCTGTGAAGACAACGATGCAGTGGTCAGAGTCAGCAACGAAGACGGTGGCCTAGTCAGCTACATGTTATCAACAGTGGAAATAAAATAGCCTGACGAAGAAAAGGAGCTCGCTGTTCTGGCAAAATACTGAAGTGCGCTCAGAGTTGGCTCAGGGTCAAAAGATCAAAGTCATCACACAGAGCAATGTGCATCATTTTCTGAAGAAGGGAACACTGGGGGCACCAAGGCTACTAATGCTAGATGGGGCCGCTGGGAAGACATTCTTTTGAACCCTGACATGGATATAGGCCCCGTGCAGCAGATGAAAAAGAGACAGCAGGTGGAGACAGAAGCAGGGCAGCCATACAAGTGGACTTTATTCACTGATGGTTTGAAAAAGGGAAACAAACAGGCTGCATGTTGGGGATTTATCCTGAAATGAGGAGATAGTGTCAACAAAGAGGAGAACCAGAAAAAAGGAAAAGTTACGAGGGCTCGGGTATTAACTGATAGTTTATTACTTAAGCTTAGGCTTAAAAGAAGATTTGGACATCTGGCAGTAGAATGGGTAAGACAATGCCAAAGGGAAGCCAGCAGCCCATCAGGATCCGTGGAAGAAAATAGCAAAGATGCGAATAAACATGGATCTGGTGCATTAGAAAGCTCACACCAAGGAGGGGGAACATTGGAGAGGAAACAGTGAGGTGGATCGCTTTGTACAGATACGGAGATTCGTAATTGTCCGGGGCAAGAAGTGGGACAGAATACCTAAGGACAGGGTGGTTCCAGAGGAGTTTGTGGGGATGTGGTACAACGCTGTGCATGAGGAGATAGGTTATGCGGGTACTGTCTCTACACAAAATGAGTTGAAGCAGCAGCTCTGGATTCCTAGTAGAAATGTTTGCTCAATTCTCCAAACTTGTAAACTATGTGGTCAATATAATGCGAGAGCAACGGGTCGGGAATGTTACAATTAAAAGTACAATCCCGTGGGATTCAGTATGCATGGATGTTGCTGGACCATTAGGTCATTAGGGAAAAAAGGAGAAAAGTACCTGTTAGTGATGGTGGATTCTATGTCTGGTTATGTGGTGACAAAACCAGTGAGAAAGACCAATGGTAACAGTGTTGTGGGAATGTTGGACCAAGTCTGCAGCAGACTGGGAGTGCCAAAGGAGCTGAGAACAGACAACGGCACCCATTTCCGAAATGTGCATGTTGATCGCTGGTGTGAGCACAGAGTGGTGAGTGTTTATTCACCCCCCCCCCACACACACACAGGCTAATGGCGTGGTGGAGAGAACAATTGGACTGGTGAAAAATTGGACTGGCAAGAATGCAAATTCAAAAGAGTGGTATCAAAGGGGTGGACATTGGTAAGGCTCCTAATGACCATCACTGGGCTGGCAAGACCCTCCCCCTCCCAAGAATTAAATCAATGCCCCTTTTTATCACAAGAAGTTGGGCGGGGCAAAGAGGAGGAGAAAGAAGATATAAACTGCACTATGATCATTGGGAGGGTCCATTACACCACGTCTTAACAAGTTCCAGCAGGAGTGCTGGACGGGGAAGCAGATCGTAACCAGAAATCAAGTATGAAAAGCCAGCCAGGATCTGGAGCAGGACTTTGACTCAGTTCCCCCAGGTTCAACCAAGGAAGGTCACAGACCACTGTGCCTCCCCCGAAGATTAACGAGTTACTGAGACGCACAGTCCAACCATCTGCTGCTACAATGCCCCCCTAAAGGTGGAGGTCAGGAGGCCAGGAGACGGCAAGTGGAGTGAGGTGCATACAAGAACAACGGTAAATGACAGAGGGGAAGATGGTGATGGCCCTGGGTGATTCATACAGATTGAAATATTTATAGCGGCACATCAACGTCTCCCTTGAATCTTCTGTGTACCAAGCACAGAAGAGATCGTATGAGATCATTATCTTTATATCTTTATCTTTATGTGACCGTTGCAGATGCCGCGACACCTGCAGGAAGAAGTGCTAAACTCCCTGGCACCCAAAACTCTTACCATCACCACAGGAATTTACTAATGGACATTTTGTTGGTTTTCATTATCCTTTGTTTACGTACATTAAATTGTCAAAAGTATTCACTCAATAATCAGAATCAGGTGTTCCAATCAATACTGTTCCACAGTAAAATCAAGCACCTAGCCATGCAGACTGTTTTTACAAACATTTGTGAAAGAATGGGTTGCTGTTAGGGGACGGGCTGGTTGACCCAAAAGCAACCACGCTAAGATGCACAGAGAAAATGAGTTTAATGAAGCCCAACGAGTACTGATAACAAAATACGCTCCACCGGAGGATAACCACAAAGTAACGAAAAGCGTCCCGAAGCAATGGCTGGGCGATGGACCGGAATCTCACAGTTGAACCGTTTACTCAAGACGGACCCCCTTCGACGGGACGGGGCGAACCTGGGACAAAAGACAATCGTCAGGCTTCTGATGGAGAGGATAAATACAGGAAAGTCCGCGATTGTTCACTAAGACTCCAGTGACTGCAATGATCCGAGGCCGGTGACTTGTTGCTTGCATCTTAAATGCCGTGCTTGATGAAAATTTGGAGCAGCTGCGCTTCACGGGCTGGACGTCAACGGTCATCAGTGCCATCTAGTGGGAACAAATAAATATGGCACAATAAAGCAAGATGCAGGACCGGCAACACCGGTTCCTGACATTACTCCCCCCTCAATAAGCGCCTCCTGGTGCTCCCCTGGGCTTGTCTGGCTGTTCCCAATAGAAAGACCGGAGCAGTTCCTTGTCAAGGATATGTCGGCGGGGGACCCATGACCGTTTCTCCGGACCGTAGCCCTCCCACTCCACCAGGTACAGCCAGCCACTGCCCCGCCGACGAACGTCTAGGATCTGCCGAACCGTGTAGGCAGGTGCTCCGATGATAATCCGAACCGGGAGAGGGTTGTCGACCACTGGGGCCAACTCTGATTGCCCCACTGGCGTAACCCGTGAGACGTGGAAATGGGATGGACATTCATGGACGCTGGGAGCTTCAGTTGGACCGCAGATGCATTAATCATCTGTTCAACCTCGAACGGGCCCACAAACCGTGGGGCCAGCTTTCTCGATTCCACCCAGAGCGGGAGATCCCTCGTGAATAGCCATACCTTCTGTCCTGAGCGGTAGCCTGGCGCCAGGGTCCTGCGGCGGTTCGCCTGTCTCTGAACCTGAAGGGAGGAGCGAAGGAGAGCCGCGTGTACCTGCCGCCAGATGTTCTTACAGCGATGGAGGTTCGCCCGGATGGACGGCACTGCCACCTCCTCCTCCTGGTGATCGAACAGGGGCGGCCGGTAGCCTAACGAGGCTATGAATGGGGAGACGCCAGTTGCCGCCGACACCAGGGAGTTGTATGAGTACTCCACCCACGGCAAGTGGGAAATCCAGGTCGTGGGATGACGAGCTGCGCGTTCCATCTGGCCATTGGATTGTGGGTGATAGCTGGACGAGAGACTTACTGAAGCGCCGAGCGCTGAGTAGAAAGCCTGCCAGACATGGGGAGGTGAACTGGGGACCCCGGTCCGAGATGATGTCCCTGGGGATGCCATGAAGTCGGAACACATGTTGAACCAGCGCGTCTCTGCTGCTGAGGGCAGTCCGGGTAGAGGCACAAAATGCGCTGTCCTGGAAAAACGGTCTACGATAGTTAAAATAACTGTGTTACCGTCTGGAGGCAGTCCGGTGATGAAGTCCACCGCGATGTGGGACGAGGGCCGTCGGGCAATCCGCAATGGGTTCAGGAGGCCCGCCGGGGGCTGGTGCGAGGACTTCCCACGAACGCACACAGGACAAGCTGTGACAAACCCTCTAGTGTCGCGAACCATAGACGGCCACCTGAAAGGCTGGCGAAGGAGATGACAGGCCAACTTGGAGCAGTGGCTCCACTGCAAAACCTCGGAGCGTGTGGCCTCCGGGACGAATAGCCTGTTCGGAGGCTCAGTGGAACGTTGGGCCTGTCGCACGCGCTCCTCTACCGGCCAGGTAGCGACCCCCACGACGCAAGAGGGCGGAAGGATCGGGTCGGGGTCACCCTCGGGCCGGTCCGTGGAGAACTGGCGAGACAGTGCATTGGGTTTCGTGTTCTTGGAACACGAAACCCAAGAAGGATAACCACAAAGTAACGAAAAGCGTCCCGAAGCAATGGCTGGGCGATGGACCGGAATCTCACGGTTGAACCGTTTACTCAAGACGGACCCCCTTCGACGGGACGGGGCGAACCTGGGACAAAAGACAATCGTCAGGCTTCTGATGGAGAGGATAAATACAGGAAAGTCCGCGATTGTTCACTAAGACTCCAGTGACTGCAATGATCCGAGGCCGGTGACTTGTTGCTTGCGTCTTAAATGCCGTGCTTGATGAAAATTTGGAGCAGCTGCGCTTCACCGGCTGGACATCAACGGTCATCAGTGCCATCTAGTGGGAACAAATAAATATGGCACAATAAAGCAAGATGCAGGACTGGCAACGCCGGTTCTTGACAGTTGCTCTCACGAGCTCAGTGAATTCCAGTGTGGAACTGTGATAGGATACCACCTGTGCAACAAATCCAGTCGTGAAATTTCCTCGCTCCTAAATATTCCACAGTCAACTGTTAGCTTTATTATAAGAACGTGGAAGTGCTTGGGAACGACAGCAACTCAGCCACGAAGTGGTAGGCCACGTAAACCGACGGAGCAGGGTCAGCGGATCCTGAGGCACATAGTGCAGAGAGGTCCCCAACTTTCTGCAGTCAATTGCTACAGACCTCCAAATTTCACGTGGCCTTCAGATTAACTCAACAACAATGCGCAGAGAACTTCATTGAATGGGTTTCCATGGCCAAACAGCTGTATCCAAAACCATACATACGTGGTGTAAAGCACAATGCTACTGGACTCTAGAGCAGTGGAGCCGCATTCTCGTTCATCTGGCAATCTGATGGACGAGTCTGGGTTTGGCAGTTTCCAGAACGATACTTGTCGGACTGCATTGTGCCAAGTGTAAAGTTTGGTGGAGGTGGGATTATGATGTGCGGTTGTCTTTCAGGAGCTGGGCTTGAGCCCCTTAGTTCCTGTGAAAGGAACTCTGAATGCTTCAGCATACCAAGACATTTTGGACAATTCCATGCTTCCAACTTTGTGGGAACGGTTTGGAGCTGGCCCCTTCCTCTTCCAACATGACTGTGACCCAGTGCAAAAAGTAAGTTTGTAGATGAACTTGACTGGCCTGCACAGAGTCCTGACCTCAACCTCAACCCAATAGAACACCTTTGGGATGAATTAGAGCGGAGACTGAGAGCCTTCTCGTCCAACGTTATCTCTGTGTTTTGTCTCTTTTTTTTTCTGAGTCAATTTTTGATTGCCCCTCCTGTGCTGCCACCTTATCGTAGTGGAGGGGGTTTGCGTGTCCCAATGATCCTAGGAGTTCAGTTATCTGGGACTTTATGCCACTGGTAGGGCCACCCATGGCAAACAGGTCCTAGGTGAGGGACCAGACAAAGTGCAGCCCATCGACCCTTTATGCCGAGCAAACTATTTGGTCACAAGTTTCCCTTGCCAGGACGCGGGTCACCGGGGCCCCCTCCTGGAGCCAGGCCTAGGGGTGGGGCACGTTGGCGAGCGCTTGGTGGCTGGGCCCATGGCAACGTGGGACCCCCTTCCCGTGGGTTCACCACCTGCAGGAGGGGTCAAAGGGGTCGGGTGTAGTGTGATTTGGGTGGCAGCCAAAGGCGGGGACCTTGGCGGTCCAATCCCCGGCTGCAGAAGCTAGCACTAGGGACGTGGAATCACCTCTCTGATTGGAAGGAGCCTGAGCAGGTGCAGGAGGTTGAGACGTTCCAGTTAGATATAGTCGGCCTCACCTCGATGCATAGCAAGGGCTCCAGAACCAGCCTTCTCAAGAGGAGTTGGACTCTCTTCCACTCTGGAGTTGCCGATAGGGAGAGGCGGCGGGCATGGGTGGCGATTCTAGTTGCCCCTCCGGCTCGGTGCCTATACGTTTGGCGTTTACCACTGTGGGTGAGCGGGTAGCTGCCCTCCGCCTTCGGGTGGGGGGACGGCTCCTGACTGGTGTTTGTGCCTATGGCCCAAACAGCAGTTCAGCATATCCACCCTTTTTGGAGTCCTTAGAGGGAGTACTAGAGACTGCTCCTTCTGGGGGTTCCCTCGTCCTCCTGGGTGACTTCAATGCTCACGTTGGCAGCGACAGTGAGACCTGGAGGGACGTGATCGGGAAGAATGGCCCCCTGATCTGAACCCGAGCGATGTTCTGTTGTTGGACATGTGTTTGTCACAGTTTGTCCATAATGAACACCATGTTCAGGCATTAGGGTGTCCACATGTGCACTTGGTACAGGACACCATAGGCCGCAGTTCGATCGACTTTGTGATCGTGTCATCGGCTTTGCGGCTGCATGTCATGGACACTCAAGTGAAGAGAAGGGCGGAGCTGTCAATCACCACCTTGTGGTGAGTTGGCTCCGAGAGTGGGGGGGGGGGATGCCGGAGAGACCCGGCAGACCCAGACGTGTTGTGAGGGTCTGCTGGGAACGCCTGGCAGTCTCCTCTCAGAGGGAGCTTCAACTCCCGCCTCGGGGAGCACTTCAACCATGTCCTGGAGGATGTCTACCATCGCTACTACCATCCAATCGGTAGTAACGATGGGCGGTGTGTACAAAGGGCAGGGACTTAATCAACGTGGGTTTATGACCCGCGCTTACTGGGAATTCCTCGTTCATGGGAAATAATTGCAATCCCCAATCCCCATCACAAGTGGGGTTCAGCGGGTTACCCGCGACTCTCGGCGCAGGGTAGACACACGCTGGTCCGCTCAGTGTGGCGCACGTGCAGCATCTAAAGGCAAGGTGGTGCCCTTCCGTCAATTCCTTTAAGTTTCAGCTTTGCCAGACACCCTACCCTCTGAGGGGGGTGACGGGGGTGTCTGATTTGCGCGCCTGCTGCCTTCCTTGGATGTGGTAGCCGTTTCCTCAGGACAGCAGGCGATCGGAGCACCCCCCCCAGTTTTATCTGGTAAAGCACAAAAAAAGTTGTCTGCCTCTACACATCCCTACAGGATGCCCAAAATGGGCATACCTGCTCTCCCTCTGTGCCTCGCCTACAGGATGCCCATCTATGGGCATGTATAACGGCATCAGGCAGCACACATGAGGAGGAGCATGCCGGAGAGGACACCGCGTTCATCATCGCAGAGCACAACATGAGAAAGGCATTCAGGAGAGTGAACACCAGGAAGGCAGCTGGACCAGATGGCATCACAGGTCGGGTCCTCAAGGCCTTCATTGACCTACTTGCTCCTGTGTTCACTGAGATCTTCAACCTCTCCCTGGTACAGTCTACAATCCCAAAGTATTTTAAACAGTCCACCATTGTTCCTATCCCCAAGAAACTCCAGCCAGCCTTTCTGAATGACTACCGCCCAGTGGCCCTTACTTCAGTAGAGATGAAGTGCTTCCAGTGACTTCATCACTTCTTCCCTACCTAACACTTTCTGATCTACTGAGGACACCATCGCACATCATACGCCCTGAGCCATCTGGACAGCAGAAGGGGGAATTGTGTCAAAATGTTTGTTGACTTCAGTTCAGCATTTAACACCATAATCCCCTTCATATGCACCCCTACGTTGGAGATTCTGGGCCTCAGGCCATCCCTGTGTCAATGGAGCTACAACTTCCTGCGAGACAGACCCCAGGCAGTACAACTGGGCAACCATATCTCACGCTCACTCACCTTCAGCACTGGAGCCCCCAGGGTTGTGTTCTGAGCCCCCTGTTGTACTCCCACGACTGTGTGGCCACTTCTAGCGCTACCAACATTATTAAGTTTGCAGACGATACTGTGGTGGTAGGCCTGAAACAACGATGAGACGGCCTACCTAGAAGAGATTAGAAACCTGGAGACGTGGTGCCAGGTCAACAATCACCTCCCCCTCCTCCTCCAACAAGACTAAGGCGCTGATAGTGGACTTCAGTACGAAGCAGGAGAGGAATTACCAGCCTCTCACTATCAAACGGGACCACATGGTCCTGTCACGGTAACACGCTGGTGAAGAAGCAGCAGTGTCTTTATTAGCTCAGACATCTGGAGTTTAAGCTGCCCTCAAAGGTGCTAAGGACATTTTACACCTGCACCATTGAGAGCATCCTGACAGGAAGTATGTTTCCGTTCCTTGAAAGCAAATACAGAGAGAATGAAGAGGCACTTCTTCCCGCAGGCCATTCGGGCCCTCAACCAGAAGACCTAGAACCTGGAATCTCAAGACTCTCAACATGTATAACCTGTATAATACATTCTACCTCAGCTGATTGCTACACACTAAAATGTGCACTACTTGTATACTTTGTATACTCTGCACTACTTTGCACACACAGTAACCACACCCACTGGACATCTCCGTGTGCATACTTGCACCAAACACTTCACATCCTGTTTTATTTATTGTCATATTATGTTTGACTGTTTCCTATTTCGATATATTGTATATACTGTATTTTTATTTTATTTTTTATGTAGGACAGTCAAAAGCATTTCACTACACGTTGTACTATGTAGGATTTGCATGTGACAATTAAAATTTGAATTTGGGCATGAGAATCTGTGCCTCACCCACAGGATGACCATATATGGGCAGTCCAGCGCTACCTCTCTCTGTGGCTCGTCTACAGGATGCCCATACCTGCTGTCCCTCCCAGGATGCCAATATATGCTTGCCCTCCCGCTGTGTTTTGCCTACAGGATTCTTGCTTACAGGACCATTTACGGGCATTCCTCCCCTCCTTCTGTGCCTTCTCGCAGACACAATTTCCATATATCGGAATACATTCTGATACATTCAGGATTCCTCTACATTCCATGCATGTCTGCCTTCCCTTTGTTCTTCGCCTACAGAATGCCCATATATGGGGATGCATGCACTCTCTTTGTGCCTCGCCTACATACCTGCCCTCCACCGCCCCAGAGGTACAAGAAGTAGCTGGAGAGAACTTTTCTACATCCATCCATCCAGAAGCCCAGACTTTTCTCTTCCTGGCCACTTCATCCACTCTTCTGTGGGGATCCCAAGGGGTTCCCAGGCCATCCAAGAGACATAGTCTCTCTAGCGTGTCCTGGGTTTTCCCGGGGGCCTCTTACCACAGGGACGTGCCCTGAAAACCTCACCAGGGCGGCCCAAGCCATCTCATCTGGCTCTTCTCAATGCAGAGGAGCAGTGGCTCTACTCCGAGTTCCTCCCGGACGGCAGAGCTTCTCACCCCATTTCTAAAGGAGAGCCCAGCCACCCTACAAAGGAAACTCATTTCAGCCGCTTGTACCCAAGAGCTTGTTTTTTCAGTCACTACCCAAAGCTCATGACCATTAAGTGAGGGTAGGAACGATCAACCGATAAATTGAGAGCTTCACCTTTCGGCTCAGCTCTCTCACCACAACGGACCAGTGCAGAGTCCACATTACTGCAGACCCCGCCTGTCAATCTCCTGCTTCATTTTTCCCCGAGGTACTTGAACTTTTCCACTTGGGGCAGGGTCTCCCAGACCCAGAGGAGGCACTCCACTTTTTTCCGGCTGAGAGCCATGGCCTCAGATTTGGAGGTGCCCATCCTGGCCGCTACACACTCGACTGTGAACCAATCCAGCAAGAGTTGGAGGTCACGAGCTGATGGAGCCAACAGGACCACATCATCTGCAAAGATCCTGATCCCGATCCTGATCCTGATCCTGAGATCACCAAACCGGACCAAGCTCTGATACCGGTCATACAGGGAGCAGACGGCACATGTAAGGGGGCCCGACACCCCATACTCCCGGAGAACCCCCCGTGGGACACGGTCAAATGCCTTCGCCAAAGCCACAAAACAGCCTGCTGAGGGTATAGAGCTGGTCCACAGTCCCACGTCCAGGACGAAAACTGCATTGCTCCTCCTGAATCCGAGGTTCAACTATCCGGCAGACCCTCGTCTCCAGTACACCCGAATAGACCTTACCAGGGAGGCTGAGGAGTGTGATCCCCCTATAGTTGGATAGTTGGTCCCCCTTCTTAAAAAGAACTACCACCACCCCAGTCTGCCAATCCAGGGGCACTGTCAGCCATTGACAGCCCCACAACATCCAGAGCCTTAAGAAACTCTGGGCGGATCTGATGAGTTTTTTGAACACTTCAGCAACTAAGATAAGAGAACTTGCCTCCGAGTCCCCAGGCCCGGCTTGAATGCAATGATTGCATTGAGGAGGTCTTTGAAGTATTCCTTCCACCAATCCTTAATATCCCAAGTTGAGGTGAGCAGCACACCATCCCCACTGCACACAGTGTTAACAGTGCACCGCTTCCCCCTTCTCAGACGCTGGATGGTAGTCTAGAATCTTTTTGACGCTGTCATTCTCCATGGCCTTACCAAACTCCTCCCATGGCCGGGTTTTTGCCTCAGTGACCACCGTAGCCTCACTCCCTTTGGATTGCCGGTACCCGTCTGCTGCCTCAGGAGTCCCACAGGCCAAAAAGGCCCAGTACCACTCTTTTTCAGATTGACAGCATCCCTCACTGCTGGTGTCCCCAAGCTTTGGGTTTGTGTTTTGCAGCCACAACAGGCACCGACCACCTTATGGCCACAGCACTAGTCGGCTGCCTCAACAATGGAGGCACGAAACATGGTCCACTCAGACTCAATGTCCCCCAACTCCTCCGGGACATGGTCGAAGCTCTCCCGGAGGTAAGTCTCTTGACAGGAGACTCTCGGTGTTCCCGGCAGACTCTCACAATACATTTGGGTCTGTCGGGTCTGACCAGCGTTCTCTCCCACCATCAGAGCCAACTCGCCACCAGGTGGTGATTGGTTGACAGCTCCGTCCCTCTCTTCACCCACTGTATAGGACATGCGGCTGTAAATCCAATGACACGACCACAAAGTCGATCGAACTGTGGCCTACGGCTTGAAAATGGTGTTTGTTATGGACAATATGTGACGAGCACAGAAGTCCAACAACAGAACACCGCTCGGGTTCAGATCGGGGGGGGGGGCATTCTTCCTTATCACGCCCCCTCCAGGTCTCACTGTCACTGCCAACGTGAGCATTGAAGTCAACCAGGCGTACGAGGGAACCCCCCCCCCCCCCCGAAGGAACACGCTCCAGTACTCCCTCTAAGGACTCCAAAAAGGGTGAATACTCCAAACTGCTGTTTGGGCCATAGGCACAAACCACAGTGAGCACCTGTCCCTCCACCCGAAGATGGAAAGAGGCCACCCTCTTGTTGGTGTAAACTCCAATGTACAGGCACCAAGCCGGGGGGCAGCAAGAATCGCCACCCCTGCCCTCCGCCTCTCACCATCGGGCACTCCATAGTGGAAGAGAGGTCTACCCCTCTCAAGGAGGCTGGGTCCAGAGCCCTTGCTATGTGTCGAGGTGAGGCCGACTATATGTAATCGGAACTTCTCAACCTCCAGCTCAGGCTTCTTCCCCATCAGAGAGGTGACGTTCCACATCCCTACAGCCAGGTGCTCGCCATTGTGCTCTGCCCCCAGGCCTGGCTCCAGGAGAGGGCCCCGGTGACCCGCGTCCGGGCAAGGGAAACATGAGACCAACTATTTGACTCAAACATATATAGTTTTAATTTAAGACTATTAATTATACTGTATAACATCGAGACATAGGACAGAGCAGCAAACCAACAAGCAGTCATTTAAGAACACACCTGGCAGTCATGGAACAGCTCTTATTGGCCTTCCCCAAAGTACTCAAGGAGGCAATAAACAAGAACAATTCTCTGTGACTGTGGGGAGATAATCTGCTGTTTCAATAGATCTAATCATTTTGACGTGGTGAAGGTACATTTAACACAGCCAAATGAATCAACGTTTCAGTACAGGATTTGATAGTAGAATTTTGGTTGGCTCTGTGATCTGTATAGGGTTTCAATTTCATTCTTGGACACCTGAAATACCTGCTTGTCACAGGTATTGGGCAATCTTAGCTCAAAGAAAAGCTGCGAGAACCTGAGAAAAGTGAGACATCGTGAACGTCAACATAGAGAAAGCAGGTATGAAGGCAGAAGGTAGGCAGGTATATGGGCAGGTGAGTCACAGAGGGAGAGCAAGTATGCCGATATGGACATCCTGTAGTCTATCCAATGTTAGATCTCTGTGTCAACTGGACTGAAAGGTTTCCTTGAAAACGTTTGGTGTGTCAAACAAGAAAGAGCACTTCCGACCTGGGTCGTGCTACTTTTGTAGCCCCCAAGGACTGCCTTCAGCTAGGCACTTTCTCTTTCTCAGTTGTTTCATCTTACCTAGTCATGTCCTTGACATCAGTATCTTCTGGTGATCAACGTGTCTTGGTCACATGCTTCCGCTACGTGTTCAGTCCTTGTGCAGTACTTTCCCACATACAGTCCACAGGCTCAGATTCACATTTTCAACAGGTTACATGAGGTCACAAAACAATGCCCATACTGTTGCAGCAAGCATGCAGGTGTCTATCTAGCAGTTCGGCCTTGAAGCAGTTACAACTTCCAGCCACACCGAGGGGTCACCTCAGAGTGATTGGCAGGGTCGTTGACTCGGTCGTTCACCTAGTTTCAGTTTGGGTGTTTCACCATTATCTATTGGGTCACATTGGTAATGAGTCACCAGGTCTCATCAAACAGTGTGAACGTTTGGCTTGCTGACGAAAAGAGTGAAGACTGCATTATATGTGGGTGATAGAAAGTGCCTTTTTCCACCACCTCTGTTTAAAGATGGTATGGGCATCCTGTGGGCGAGGCACATACCTGCATTGTAGTGGGAGGGCAGGTATGCCAATGTATACTTGCCTACCTATTCTGTAGGCAAGTCACAGAGGTAGAACAGTTATGCCCATTATGAGCATCCTGTAGGCGAGGCTCAGAGGGAAGGAGAGTAAGTATGCCTCAACTATGGGCATCTTGGAGGCGAGGCACAGTGGGCAGGCCAAATGGTGTTGTTGGTTGGGTGTGCAATGAAGTTTGCCAATTGCCACGAACGGTTGAGTGCGTGCGGAATCCCTCCTTCTGGATTCTCTCGCTTATACCTGAACTGACCTTCATTCACTGACCTAGTTGACCTGTCCATTCCATAACTTTCTATCCCTTTGATAATGCACCACAGATGATGATGATGGGTAGGGTAGGGGTAGGGGTGTAGTTCAAAAGGTGTTTGACCGGTATTTCGGTTCACAGTTGTATGGATATTAGCCAGGATCAATTGTAAGGCTTCCACCCAATTTAGTCCTGTTCTTTCCTCTTTCCTTTTTTTATGGACTGATTGACCCTTTCCCTTGTGATTGAGGGTGTTCAACTGCCCCAAAGGAGTGTTTTAATCCCATATTTTCAACCTTTTGTAAGTGTTAGATCCGTTGTAACTCTGCCTGGTGTGATGGAGAATGCATGGAATTCAATGAATGACTGTATTGCATGATCCGTGTGAATGATTAAAGGGTGTTTCCTGACCACTGACTCAGTTTTCTGAACTATGTTGGCAAGAGAGGCTGCGTACCTTGTGCATGGAGAACCCTTTTCTTTAATCAGATCCAAAATGATGTAATATGCCAATATTGATCGCTCCTTTTCCTGAAATTTGGCACAGCATAGGCTGTCTGTGTGCCTACATCTGTGTCTAAATGGAATTGAAGTTCATAATCTACAGTTTGAAGTGCATCAAATTGTTCATCAGCTTCAGCTGTCCATATAAGCCATGCTGAAAGGTTTTGCAATCCTACTGTCGTTGCTATTTCTCTACGTACTTGCGTTTTTTTGTACAAAATCATGAATGTAATGTCTGGAAAAGTTGATGCGACCTAGAAATGCCAACATTTCTTTTTCAGTCTCTGGGCGGGACCATTCCAAAATGGAAGTCCGTTGGGCTGGGGTCAGCTTGGTCCCATCTGCTGTTAAAACGTCCCAGAAATGTCACAGTCCTTCTTCCACCGTCCTGGACCATCTTTTTATTGACCTTGAACCCAATATGGTGTAAATGAGTAAGGAGTTGATAAGTTGCTTTCAGACAATCCTCTTTAGTGTGCAGCCAATAGCAGGTCATCTACGCATTATATCAACAGGACTCCTGGAGGCAATGGTGACATTTTATGTAAGAATCTTTTTAATACTTGAATGAAAAATCCTGGAGTTAGACTGAACCCTTGTGGCAATCTTTTGTAAGGGTATTGTTGGCCATTATATGTGAATGCAAAAATCTTTTGCAAAGATTTATTCTTGCAAAATCTATTTGCCAAGTCTATCACTGTAAACCATGTGTGTTGAGGTGTCAGAGTTCCTAAGGCTGTTGCAGGGTTAGGTACAAAAAGGTTTATACCATTTATCCTCCTAAGACCATGTGCCATCCTATATGACTGTTTGTCTGCTTTAAGGACTGGCAAAATGGGTGTGTTCCATGGTGATTGTCCTATGCTATTCCTTCCATAGCATTTTGATCCAAGGGATATTGAGGGACCCAAATTGGTCCAGAATTCACCATAAATGTCAATGGTTCTTTCGTGTGAAGAAATCTCACATCAAAAGGACCATTAGTCCAGACTGCCTGCGGTAAATCTGCCACAAGCCCTTCAGTTTAGAAGCTGAAGGGACTGATGCTTTAGAGGGTGTCAATCTGTTCTGCCCCATGAAACCTCTGAAGCTGAACATGTTCCAAATGAACCAATGTTTCAGTACAGGATTTGATAGTAGAATTTTGGTTGGCTCTGTGATCTGTATAGGGTTTCAATTTCAGTCTGTACCCAATCAGTAATCTGGTTAGATAGTTTAACCATTGGACCTAATTCTTTTGCTGGATGACAAGGAGAACGTGCCAAAGACAGATGTGATGCTGCTGTAGCTGACATTTTGTAATATGAAAGTTGGTCAGATGTGAGCGTTATGGATGCTGCCACTATGGGCCAATCACAAGACCTGGTGATGTAACAGTCGATTTTTTTCCCAGCCAATTCATCTTTGAATTAATTTAATAAAAGTTTAGTAACCGCACGATCTTTGGGTTCTATACTCTCTGTCCGTTTCGCTCCATGCAGCTGCGCTCAGTTCTAGCATGGCTAACTCCATTCCCTTTCCCACTGTTTCTCCTTCTCCAGTGTTCTGCAAAGTGTGTGAAATGTTTAGCTACTCCTCGGCCTTCTTTAGTGAGAGTCGACAGTGTATCGTATTTATAGCGCTAGAGGCGAGGCTTAGTGAGCTTGAGGAGAGGCTTCACACACGCGATAGCATCGTAGCCCCTGTAAGTTAGCCAGCAGCAGTTAGCCTTTGCGGACCGGCCCGGTTAGCTACTGGGCATAAACGGCTTCCCACGTCAATGCCACCAGAGAACTCAATCTAAGGGCGCCAGCTGCCTCACAACGCATGTGCAAAGTTCTACATGCACCACTGGGTTTTGGGTATATTTTATCTAATTATTCTGTCTAATAAATGTTACTGTTTTCAAATGGGTAGCGGAGGTATAATTTACCCTTTCATAATTTTTTTGCGCACTAGAGAAAGCAAGGGTAGGTTATTTTTCATGGATTATATTTACCACTTTCCAAACTCATTTGTTACAGAGTTTTCAGTTTTGTGGGAAGTTTTCGGACCTCATTCGACCAAGGGTGTCATGATGGCAAGCTGGATAATATGCCACACCTGGGACTAATTTGTGCACCTGGCACCAGTCAAGCATGCACACCTGATTACAAGGCGATTTGTAGACTTGGCGTTCATTCCTCGCCAGATTGTTTGTGCGTCATGCCTCACGTACCAGCATTTGTTTCTTGGACTGTTTTCCCGGTTTCGACCTCGCCTGAATTCGACCTGTTCTGTTCGTCTCAGCCCCGGTTACCCGACCTCACGTCTGGCCTGTTTCTGCTGATGGCTGTCCCCAGTCGGGACTTCTGTCAACGAGTTAAGCCACTGGATGCTGACTCGCATTCTGGAGTTTACCTGTTTGTGAACTCTTGCACTGGATTATTTAAGTGAATCGTGTGTTTTTTTTAAATAAAGACATTTATCTGCTATCTGTGAACGAGTGCAGCATTTGGGTCCAGGGTCTGAATCGTGTCAGTACAATCTGGCCAGAAATTGATCCAGTGCATTGAGTGTCTGCAGCAGCAACACTCAATGGCCGCAGAAAACCGGCGCTCAATTGCAGCAACTAACCAGACTCTGGACGAGGTAAAGGCTGAGCTAAGCAGGTCGCTGCCGCCCGTGATGCAAAGCCTTGAGGCTGACTTTACCCTTGACTTTCAAACCAGATCCCGTGAGAGTAGCTGGAACTAATCATCCCTGTGTGGATCCCTCTCCTGCTCCTGTGTATCAATTGGGTCAGAAAGTCTGGTGCTCCACTCGGGACATTCCACTTCGGGTGGAGTCTCCCATGTCTCTTCAAGATCCAGATTGTCAATCCTGTGGCGGAGAGACTAAAATTACCTAAAAACACGAGGATTCACCCAAACATTCATGTTTCCAGGTTAAAGCCGGTTCATGAGAGTTCCCTGGTTCCTGCAGCTCCACCTCCTCACCTCGTTGATGGGGGTCCAGCTTACTCTGTCAGACACCTGCTTCAGTCATGTAGTTCTTGGTTCTTGGTGGACTGGGAAGATTATGCTGCAGAGGAAAGGTCTTGGCAAGGTTCACCATAGGCCCAAGCTTCATCACAGACTTCGAGCGGTGTCACCCTGATCGGGTGACTGAGGTTCCTGCAGGCCCAGGGGTCGACGCTACCGTCTTTACCAGTTCTCCATCAGAGGTGGATCTCTCGAGGGCGTTACCGCAGAAGCAAGGAGCTCTCTTCCAGTTATCTTATCCGGCAGAGGAGATGGACTGTACTGAGGGTGGGAGTTCTCCTGATTGGCATCCCTCCTCCGATCGCGAAGAAGATGGACTGTGCTGCGGATTCCTCGCCTATGACTCCATTCCTCCATCCGGAAGATGTTATGGACTGTTCTGGATCGCTGGAGTATAACTTTTTTTCTTCACTTTTCACTCCCTCCATCAGTTGGGGGATGGCCGGAACCACCCCTTGAATTTTACCTGTTTAACTTTCGCACTGGATTATTCGTTATGTTTAGCTCTTCCCAGAAAGCGGACCATCATATCGGCCGGGTTATTTATCTATTTATGTGCCATGACTGCCAAAAGGATGTCTCCAGGGAAGCCAAGACGACAACCTATGACAACTAGAGCATCTGATGCCTTAAAATGTTTGTGGTTTGGCGTGAAATCACGGCGTCCCACTGAATACGTGTTTATGAGTCGGGATGCTGGTAAATATTTTATGCCTTACCGACAATCTAATAACAGAGCTGTGGTGGCTGCACCTCGCAGACATGGAAAACACACGCAGGTGACAAGCCCGAAGAACATAAACATTCAAACAAAGGCAAGGCCTGAAAAAGAAAAGAGCGTTGTTGACGTGCAATAGGTTTGTTAAAATAATTTTGTATTTTCACCTGCAAACGGTCATTGGCCAGAAGTTTGTGTCGGGAACTGGAACATATCACAGATGTCAGCTGTCACTGTCTTGATCCTTCCAGCTGATTTTTCAGGACTCCCCTGTGAATACAAAAGCCTGTCATTTGCTTGCCATAAGACACTACATTCAATAGAGAAGTTCTAATATAAAAGAGGTTGAATAGAAACTTAGCTTTTGCCATTTTGCCATAAGATGAATGATGTCACCTCAGGGTACATCTCTGTTACTGTGCCGCGTCTCTTCAGTTCCTGTGGTGTCTAGTACAGAAAGAATGAAAAAAGGATGTCATCTGTTGATAACTGCAGACTAAGCTTGCAGATAAAGCTGTTGAAGAAAAAAGCAAAGCAATCACAGTCTTACCTCTTTTGCTGCATGATGGCTTTATCATCTGGCCAGATGTGCCGCATCTGTGCAAGAGTTTTGAAATACAGCATGTATGCCGATCAGCAGTTAGATTTTTAAACACTAGCCTGTTAGCCAAGCAAGCCCTAGGCAATAGGGCCCTAACCAGACACAACCTACCGCAGAATTTGTCTCTTGACTACATTAAATTTAAGAAATGACACCTTAAAATGACACCTTAATCTGGGATTTATAATGAGGATAAAAGTAATTAAAATAGATCTGTTCTTAAAACAGCATATGGTGTCTTATATCAAGACACCAAAACGTTTGAATTACTGACATAAACTTGAGCCATAAACTTGAGTTCCCAGGACTGGTGTCCTGGGAACCCACCTCGTGGTCCTCCTTTTGGCTTGGGTGGCGTAAGCCCCAACTCCCTGATCAGCTCGGCTATGTGGTTGTCCTACGTTGTTCCCCACACTGAATGCTGACCTCCTGTCCCTCTGCCATAGTGAACCTGCGCCGCTGGCGTCGGCTTGCTACACCACTCACGCCAGCCATCGGCAAACCCCAACCCTGACCTACCGGGTGGGTCGGATGGCGTGGCTCTCTGCCGATGGCGCCGAGGTTTGTGAGGCTGTTAATGGTCCAGAGGGTCATTGGTCTGTCAGCAGTAAGGCTCCAGCTCCCGAGGTCCATGAGTGTTGACCCCACCTTCCACGTTTCCAAGGTGAAGCCGGCCCATGAGAGTCCCTTGGTTCCAGCTCGCTCTCCGTGCCTCATCTTATGGTCCAGCCTTCGCTGTATGGTGCCTGATCTGCTCCCATCTTCGTGTGTAGGATGGGAGGACAGGTCCTGGGTTCCTTCCCGGCATGTTTTGGCTCCCCGGGACTTCCACCAGCGGCACCCCGACCAGCCCACCATGAACAGCATCAGGAGACCCTCTCGCCCAAGATTTCAGGCAAGGAAGCAGCCCGTGAAGCCGGAAATAGAAACAAAGTCGGCTGAAGAGATGGATCCTGAACTTGCAAGCATGGTATTCTTGGGGTCACAGGAGTTCTAGCCTCTTCTTTCTCCCTTGTTTTGTTTCCCCTTTCCTTTGCCTCACCCCCGGCTAGTTTGGGACATCAGGAGCCGTCCCTTGGGTGGGGGGGTTCTTTTAAACCCGCTGGTCTGCCACCGGCATCTCCCCAGTCCGGCGCCACGCTGGCCTGCCTGCAGTTTTTTCCCGTTTCTTTCAAACCGGCGCTACGCCCACTACCATGCACCGTTATATATCGATCCTTTTGGACTGATAACATACTTTTGTGGGGACAGTGTAGCACTCTGGTGGTTCATGTGTCTCTTTGGTCATCCAGAAAGAGGGTTGTCAATGATGGTCTTGACAGGCTTCCCCCTTATCCTAGGAAATAACAGCATACGATGCAACGAATGCTGCCATAAAAAATAATTTATAAAACAGTTAAGGAATTATATATGTTATCTACATTAAATTAATCAAATTTGTAATGAATTGACATAACAAATTATATATTCAAGTCTAATTATAATGAAATAATGAAACGCACATGCACAGTAACAATTCTCAAAAGTAACTTGGATCAAAGCGATATTGCTGTCTCTCTCTGGCTGCAGGCCTCCATTGTCAGTTTGCTTCTGTTCCAAGCTCCACTGTCAGGTCAGATGAGACGACACTGTCCCGTATAAAACCACTGACCAATTGTACGTTTCCAACGGTAAGAGGAGCTTCATTTAAGCTCTCGAACCGGCAGCAAAATGACAAGACGCCATGCATCTGTGGGACTTATAAATGCAACAAACTTTTCTCGGTTAGCTGCATTCAAAATGTCTGTATATATGAGAATGTTTTTCCTGTTATCTGCCTTTGTATATTAGGAACGTTTCAGACTACTGGTTTCTCAAACCTCAAACCGCAAACCTCAAACTTGGACTGACTGATTTCTTCGACAGTTTGGTGCCGTGATCCAAATTTCACCAAATTAGAACACACTCTCCGGTCCCCCTTCTTAAAAAGAGGGACCGATGTCATTGCAGAGTCGTGTCAACCACGACAGCCCTACAACATCCAGAGTCCTAAGGAACTCCAGGCGAATCTCATCCACCCCCGGGGCCCTGCCACGGAGGAGTTTCTTAACAACCTCAGCAACCTCAACCCCGGAGATAAAAGAACCCGCCCCCAAGTCTCCAGGCCCTGCTTCCTGTGGAAGGCGTGTCGGTGGGATTGAGGAAGTCTTCGAAGTATTCCTTCCACTGATCCACAACGTCTTGATTCGAGATCAGCAGCACACCATCGCCACTGTACACAGTGTTGACAGTGCACTGCTTCCCCCTCAGGTGCCGGAGGGTGGTCCAGAACCTTTTTGAAGCCGTCCAGAAGTTGTTCTCCATGGCCTCCCCGAACTCTTCCCACATCCGAATCTTTGCCTCGGCGCCCACCGCAGCCGCACTCCGCTTGGCCCGCCGGTACCTGCTGCTGCTTCAGGAGTCCCACAGTCCAAAATGGCCCGGTACGACTCCTTCTTCAGCTTGACGGGAACCCCCAGAAGGAGCACTCTCTAGTACTCCCTCTAAGGACTCCAAAAAGGGTGGATACGCAGAACTGCTGTTCGGGCCATAGGCACAAGCAACAGTCAGGATCCAAATCGTCCAAGAATCGTCACCCCTGCCCACCGCCTCTAAGGCTGGTTCCAGAGCCCTTGCTCGAAGTGAGGCCGACTCAACGTCTCGCACCAGCTTAGGCTCCATCCCCATCAGAGAGGTGACGGTCCACGTCCCTAGAGCTAGCTTCTGCAGCTGGGGATCGGACCGCCAAGGTCCCCGGCTGCCACCCAAATCACACTGCACCTGAACCCTCTGGCCCCTCCTGCAGGTAGTGAGCTCACGGGAAGGGGGTCCCACGTCATCGCTTTGGGCTGTGCACGGCCGGGCCCCATAGGCAAAGGCCCGGCCAGCAGGCGCTTGCCAGCATGCCCCACACCCAGGCCTGGCTCCAGTAGGGGTCCCCGGTGACCCGCGTCCTGGCAAGGGAAACTTGCGACCAAATATTTTGCTCATTGTAAGGGGTCGATGCAATTTTTCTGGTCCCTCACCTAGGAACTGTTTGCTATGGGTGTTCCTACCAGGGGCATAAAGCCACAGGCATCTGAGCTCCTATTGGGACACGCAAAACCCACCACGATAAGGGGGGGGTTCCAGATACCAAATCCTGACAGCCTGAGCCAACTGTACTATGTATACTTCTTTTCACTGAAAGCATGAATACACCACAACCTCTAATTCTCTCACCTGCATGGATATCTTTTCCTTTCTTCTAAACATCATCCTAATCTTTCAAAATCACCCTTCTTTAATCCTGATCTTGGTCTTTAAACTGATGGCTCAGTTTACAGAGAAAATGGAATGCCATGAGAGTACTCCCCATACTCCCAGCCATTAACATCACCAAAAGGGATTTGTATACACATACACAATGGACAAGATTTGCAAGTACGCTCATCCCAAGCTATGGAGTTATGGCACCACTGGATCAAATAATCGACCTTTAACATGCAGTAGAGGATTTTGCAAACTGTACTTCCAATATACGAATGATGACTTTACAGAACCGTGCTGCTGCTCTGGTCTCTCAGGGAGGAACATGTACCATAATTAAAATTGAATATTGAATATAATACTTGGTTGACAAAATTCCACTAAGGAAACTATCTTGCCTTAGACCGCTGCTGAAAATTTATATTTTTGGTGAAAAAAAACATGTAGACTAAAATTAAACCTCAAAAAAAAGGTGGATTAAGGAAGAAAAGAAGAAAACAAATGTCTCTGTATATGAGAATGTTTTTGCGGTTAGCTGCCGTTGTATATTAGGAACACCTCAGACTACCGGTTCCCACCCACCAGGACTTCTCACCTCTTGGTGTCTTGTAGGTTCCCGTCCTCCTCTCTCCTGTCTCTGATTATCATCCTAATCAGAGACTACTTTGATCTTGAAGCCTTCCTCCTGTATTCCCATCCTTGATAACATCTTAATTAAGGAACCTCCATCCGTGTCCCCCTTGATCCTGGGGTCGATGTTCAAATGGCACTGACTCCCTCCTCAGCACTGTCTCCCCTGTCCTCCTGGTTCCTGGGTATCATACTGCTGTATGCGATCGCTGCCTTTTGTTTCCCTTGTATAAATGTACCCTGATTCCACTGCTCTGGGTCAGTGCACAGACTCAGACCAGCTCTGTGTCTGTGAGTTCAGGCATACTTTAAAATTAAACTCACACCACCAGAGCAAACCTCAAACTTGGACTGAGAGATTTCTTTTTTCAACAGGGCACTGAAAACGTCTATGGTTATTTACATTATTTATTTAGTTATGAGGAAATATGTGTGCAACTGCGTCAGAGGATAACGTGATGGAGTGTTCAACACGGCGATGTGTTAAACGTTAAAAGCAGAGGTTTGATGGTGGATGCGGGCGCAACGTTACACATTATTACAGAGGTTCAAAGGTTACATAGCCACTGATCCAGATGCTGTTTGTGGACTTCAGCTCAGCCTTTAAAATGCAATCATTCCTCATCTGATTAATAAACTGGGTTTTCATGAACTGAACATTCCCCTTCAAAAATGGATATTGGGCTTTTTAATAGACAGGTCTCAATTTATACGGGGAGGGAACAATAGGTCAGACATTATCACGCAGAGTACCGGCTCCCCGCAGGGTTGTGTTCTCAGCCACATACTATACATGTTACGTTCCACTGAAGGATGGAGCGGACCCAAATGCAGACACACGGCAGCTCAACAGTGACTTTTAATGAATCCACAAATGGTAGAGAAACGGACAACGGAAGACGCTCCACAGGAGGATAAAAAGTTCAACAAAAATACGCCGCAGCAACGTGCTGGGCTTCGCTCGACTGTCAATCGGCGTCCTTCGTTCCACGGAGCTTAGTCCTTTCACCGGCGGACCGTGGCCCCGTCTTTACTTCTTCTGTTTGTCTTTCGCTCAGTTGCTCTCTCGCTCTCGTTGCCTCCTGTGAGCACTCCTAAAATAGCTGTGGTGCTGATGAGTCGCAGGTGTGTCTCGTTGGCCGCACCTGTCGCCCGCGCCCCTGGAAAGACGTAACACCAAACATTTTGTTAACAGAGGTCTAATCACTTACCGACTTGGCCGGTTCCTCACAGTACCCCCCCCCATAACGGGCGCCTCCAGGCGCACCACCGGGCTTGTCTGGGTGGCGTCTGTAAAAATCTCGTAGCAGTTCCTGATCTAGAATATGCCCGCGAGGAACCCACGAGCGTTCTTCCGGTCCATATCCTTCCCAGTCCATCAGGAACTGCCAGCCCCAACCCCGCCGACGCACATCCAAAATACGCCGGGCCGTATACACTGGTCCCCTGCCGATGATTCTAACGGGGGGTGGGGGTTCGGCCGGCGGGCTGAGCTCAGAGTCCAACACTGGCTTTACTAGGGAGGTGTGGAATGTGGGGTGGACTTTGAGTGCGGCAGGGAGCTTCAGGCGTACCGCCGTTGGGTTGATCATCCGATCCACCTCATACGGTCCCACGTAGCGAGGAGCAAGCTTGTTAGAAGCAACTTGGAGCGGAAGGTTCCTAGTAGACAACCAGACTCTCTGGCCAGGCCGGTAGACTGGGGCAGGGACTTGTCGTCGGTTGGCGCATTCGCGAGTCTGGAGAGAGGAGTGGAGAAGGGACGCATGTACTTGTCTCCATACCCTCTTGCAGCAGCGTAGGTGGGACCGTACCGACGGGACCGCCACCTCTTTCTCCTGGAAATCAAAAAGCGGGGGTTGGTACCCCAGCCACGCCATGAACGGCGAAACCCCCGAAGCTGAGGAGACTAGGGAATTATGGGCGTACTCGGCCCAGGGGAGATGCGAGCTCCAGGCGGCTGGGTGTCGGGACGCCACACACGGGACTCTCATATTCTCCAGAGTCTGGTTCGTTCTTTCCACCTGCCCGTTGGACTGGGGATGATAACCTGATGAGAGACTCGGGGTCGCCTCGATCGCCATGCAGAACGCACGCCAGACCCGGGAAGCGAACTGCGGCCCCCTGTCCGACACGATGTCCACCGGGAAGCCGTGGATGTGGAAGACGTGTTGCACTAGTAGGTCCCCCGTCTCTGCGGCCGATGGGAGCTTGGGTAGTGGCACGAAGTGGCCAGCCTTTGAAAATCGATCCACAACTGTTAGGATCGTTGTGTGGCCATTCGAGGGGGGGAGACTGGTAATAAAATCCAGCGCGATGTGTGACCACGGGCGTCGCGGGATGGGCAGCGGGATTAGCATACCAGCTGGTTTTTGATGCCTAGACTTCCCCCGTGCGCACATGGCGCAGGCAGCGATGAAGGCTCGAGTATCTTGCACCATCGATGGCCACCAAAAGCGTCGGAGGAACTGTAGTGTGCGGTGGAGACCCGGGTGGCATGCTAGGTGGGATCCGTGTCCCCACTGCAGGACTTCCGACCGGACCGATTCTGGCACGAATAGCGAATTAGGTGATGCCCTTCCAGGGTCGTGCGCCGAGCTCAGGGCTTGCCTTACCCTCTCTTCCACTGGCCAGGTGGCGGCACCCACGACGCACGACGGGGACGGGATTGGGGCATTTGCCTGTTCGGGGAGCTCCGGGGCAAACTGACGTGACAGTGCATCCAACTTCGTATTTCTAGAGCCGGGACGGTAAGGGTGAAATCAAATCGTCCTAGGAACAACGCCCAGTGAGCCTGTCGCGCGTTGAGGCGTTTTGCGCTCCACAAGTTCTTGTGGTCTGTCCATATCACGAAGGGCAGTGTGGCACCCTCTAGCCAGTGTCGCCACTCTTGTAGAGCCAGGATTATTGCCAGGAGCTCACAGTCTCCCACATCGTAGTTCCGCTCTGCCGGCCGTGGACAGCGCCGACAATGCCCCTGCCTGCTCTGAGGGCAGCGCTGCCGACGCCTCCGCCTGTTCCGAGGGCAGCACCAGAGCCCGCGCCGACGCCCCTGCCAGTTCCGAGAGCAGCGCCGGCGACGCCGGTTCCGAGGGCGGTGGCTCCGAAGGCAGCGCCGCCTCCGCCTGCTCTGAGGGCAGCCCCGCCGACACATCCGCCTGCTCCGATGGCGGCAGCTCCGACGGGAGCGCCGAAGTCCGCACCGAGGGGAACGCCAAAGCCCGCGCTGAAGGGAGCGCCGAGGGCAAAGCCTAAGCCCGCGCCGAGGGGAGCACCGAAACCCGCGCCAAGGGGAGCGCCGAAGCCCGCGCCGCCGACGCCCCTGCCAGTTCCGAGGGGAGCGCCGAAGCCAGCGCCGCCGACGCCTCCGCCAGTTCCGAGGGGAGCGCCGAAG
This sequence comes from Pao palembangensis, assembly GCA_015343265.1. Classification (NCBI taxonomy): domain Eukaryota; kingdom Metazoa; phylum Chordata; class Actinopteri; order Tetraodontiformes; family Tetraodontidae; genus Pao; species Pao palembangensis. Next base: position 21,811,849 of record CM027081.1, read on the forward strand.
CCCGCGCCGCCGACGCCCCTGCCAGTTCTGAGGGCCACGCCGCCGACGCCAGCGCCGCCGACGCCTCCGCCTGTTCCGAGGGCAGCGCCGCCGACACCTCCGCCTGCTCCGAGGGCAGCGCCGCCGACGCTTCTGCCAGTCCTGACGCCCATGTCGGCCCCGACTTCAGCGCCGACAACACAGTCTCCAGCGCCGAGGACCCCGCCGGCCCAGACGCTGATGCCCCAGTCGCCGGTAAAAGGGGATCTGCAGGTCCGACTCGGTCCCTCCCTCCGACACCCCTCCTCCCACCCTGGATGATGGACAGGGGGGTGGCCCTAAGGGACCAGGTAGGGCGCCAGGAGGCGCCCATTGAGGGGGGGTACTGTTAGGGTCCGGCTTGCCGGCCCTTTGGGAGCTACCCGAAGTGCCCTGCTTTCCCCTGCAGAGGGTGCGGGTCCCCAGGATCGAGTGGGGACCGTGCACCTGTGGCTGATCACCTCGTCAGATAAAGGCGAGACTGCCAGCTGGTCCCGTTGAGGGATCATTGACATTGTTAGGGACTGAGACTGTTTGAGACTGACACTGTGTGCGTAGCATTGTGTGTGCCTGTGTTTCTGTGTGGCTGCAAAAAGCTTTAGTGTTTCTTGCGTTCTCCGTGTCCTTCAGGAAGTAACGGCTTTGTTTTTCGCGTGTACACCCAATAAAGGGTTGTTTTTGGTTTTTGAACCAGCGTCATGTCTGCGTTTGGGTCCTGACCACGCACGTTCCGTAACAATACACTCTGATTGTTGTGCCAAGTGCAACACAAACCAATTATGCGGAAGACACAACAGTGGGTCTCATCCAGGAATTTGAAGAGAAACACTACAGAGACGTGAAACTTTTTGTAGACTGGTGCAGCAGTAACAACCTGCTCCTCAATGTGGAGGAAACCAAAGACCTGGTGATTGACTTCAGCAGAAACAGTACACGGTCCGCCCCTTTCTACATCAGGGAAACTGCTGTGGAGATCAGCCCACACATCAAGTTCCTGGGGTCTCATGTAACTGACAAGCTGGTCACTTCTACTGTCAAAAAGGCCACCAGCACCTGTACTTTTTGTAAAGGTTTAGCCTTTACAAAAAGTGCACACCTCAGTGCATCAATCCTCACCAATTCTACAAATGCACAATTGAGAGGTATGCTAACCAGCAGAGACAGTGGGTGCTAAAGAGGGGGTCAGTGCCATTTGGACATCGACATCAAAGGGACACGGATGGCGGGTCCTTGATTAAGATGTTAATCAAGGAAGGGAATACGGGAGGAAGGGGATGACAAGACAGCGGCGTGGGAAGGAGAAACAGTATCATTTGGGCACAGGCTTCAAGATTAAAGAGGTTTCTCATTAAGATCATAATCAGCGACAGGAGCCAAAAGAGGAAAGGCTCCGAGACCCCGAGAGGTGAGAAGTCCTGGTGAGAGAACCGGTAGTCTGAGACGTTCCTAATATACAAACGCAGCTAACAGGGAAAGCATTGTCATACACACATACACAGAGACATTTCAAACAAGGCATTATTCTTTTTCTTCCTCACTGGAAAATTATGACTGGTCGTGCACCTGAGTAAAATAAATTGAAGTGTGCCCGTGGGAATGTCGTGATCACACAAAAGCAAATATAACGTCTTTAATGTTCACGTTGTATGGGCCCACGACATTTTTAAACCAGGTGAAAGTCGCGAAGGAAAATGAGTGCACCTTTGGCCACTTATAAAAACATGAGTAGAAGGACAGGGCGCCGAGCTGCTGGAGCAGACTCGTCTTTGGTGATGAGATGGTGATGAGAAAGGCTACGAGTTGTGGGAGACAAAGGTTTTGGGCCACCTCTGTCTCCAAACGTTGGACGACAAGACTGGACAAGAGTCTGTGGCTGGTGATGCACGACGCATCAGACGTTGGAGGCGCGGCGCTGAAGATTCTCAGGGAGTATTAGGCTGGCAAAGGCAAGCCCAGTGCACTGAGTTAACATCACTGCAAAAGTCGCCAATGGAGAATGTCACTGAATATGTCATCAGAGCAGAGACTGCGGTCACCGTGTTAAAAATGCAGTTGATGTTAACTCAGTGCGGTTACGGACTTCTGAGTGCCATGGTGTTGAAGGAGTTCTCAGAGCAAAGAGAAAATGACTATTTCCGAGTTTAAGACAAAGTTCCGGAGTTATGAGGCAATATGCGTGCAACTGCGTCAGAGGATAACGTGATGAAGGCAAAAGTGCTCAGTTTGGCACAAGACGTACACAGGAGAGCGCAAAGGAGAGTGGACACGCCTGTTTCAAGTGCTGCACCAAAGGCCACATAGCCAGAGCAGTGGTGCAATCACTGTAGAAAGCACCACGCACAACAATGCAACCTGCAGCAGGATGAAGCAGCGGGATAACGCGCGGGGCGTGTCCGACGATGTGAACTGGGAATACGCGTTCCAGATACGCAACACGGAGAAGCCGTCTCAAACGTTAAAAACAGAGGTTTGATGGTGGATGCGGGCGCAACGTCACCCATCATTACAGACATCGCCAAGTTCAAGAAGCTCGACGCCAGTTTCTTGGCCAGGACGCACTGTATGGAGCTGGCGGATGGCACTGGTGTTGGCGAGCAGAGAGGTGACGCGGAGATGAGGCTGGTCGACAGTGAAGGGCGTCGTTTAAGGACAACACGGAGATGCGCACTGTATATTCCACAGGATAGCTTCTTTGTGAAAGCTGCCACCTCCTGCGCAGCCACAGTGATCTTCAGTGAGAAGATGTTACCGCTACATAAAGACGGTACACAATTCCCAATACATGTACACCTGAATGCTGAAGAGGAAGATGTGGTTTACAGACAGACCGTTAAAACCCACCCATTTGTCCACAAATATCTGTGAAACAAGAGGAGAACGAAGAGCAGAACGCTAACCTGACACAAGGTTATCGAACACAAACGAAAAAACGGAACGTGTGTGTGTGTGTGTGTGTGTTTGTGTGTACTGTGGTTTTATAATTTATATTTTGTAGAAAAGAAGCAGCCAGAACTTAGACGCATATTCGACTTTGAGCACCGAAGAAAGAAAATTACTCCTGAAGGGTGCAGTCCTGTAAACAATGGCGTCATTAAAACTAAACTGTATGCACATAAACTGAACGAGAGAGCGAATGAGAGTATAATAAATAAAATAATAAAGCAAGAAGGAAGATTACCCATTTATTGAGAGTTCTCTTTAGCTGCACATCGGCTTTCACTGAAATTTTTCCATAAATTCTGAGTATCTGAAGATTATCTGTAAATTGACTCATTTGCTGTCTGGTCTCAAGGGCCTGCAGACGAAACTGTTTTTTTCTGCCTGTACTGACACGCCCAAGCAAGAGAGAGGGGAGTGTTTGATAATTTTTCATGACTCAAATGTAGACTCCATGTGAGGAACCGGCCGAGCCGGTAAGTTATGACCAATCCGGTCCTGCTTAATTATGTTTTTTGATGTCACGTTTCCCCAGAGGACGCGACCAATGAGACACACCTGCGAACCATCAGCACGGCAGCCTCATAAGGAGGTCTCACGGACGCACCGGTGTCAGGACGTTGCCAATTGTGGGGTGTCGAAGCAAACGGAGGAACGCTCTCTGCCGCGATCGAAGCAAGTCCCCTGAGGGAGGATTGCCTTTTTTGGCGAAGATCGCCGAGCGCAGCCCAGCACGTTGCTGCGGTGTTTTGTGTTATGCCGTTTCTTCCTCCAATCGGAGCGCTTTTTGTTTCTCCTTTTCACCCAATAAAGGGTTGTTTTTTGTTCCAGCACGCCAGCCTCGTGTCTGCATTTGGGTCCTCACCACGCACGTTCCCTAACACTCCAGTCATCTGCATGTCACACCCTAACCCGCAACCCCATCTGGCAAGGTATATAATTTATTTTTACATTGCATATGTGTTTTTAAATGTTTATTTAAAGTTTTCCTTTCTGTATAGTAATGTGCTTTTTCTTTTCTTAGCTTTACAAAAAAACAATTCATAGAGGAGCCAACCACTGTTTTTCCCAGCTTCATTTGAACTTTAGTTTGCCTTAAACTTATTTCTTGTATGGGCTATTTTGTGTTTTTTGTTTTGTGGGGTTTTTTTCTGTTGCATTGAAGTGATGATCCGTGCAGCCTGAAGGTCTGGAGATTGGGAGACCTACAGAAAGCTAGAGAGAGAGAGAGAAGAGGGGGAGAGAGACACAAAACAGCAAGGAAGACTGGACAGTCTTTCTCGCTGTCAGCTATAAAATGATTTACTGCACACAAGGTGACGGCTTTGCCTCTTCCTTTACTAAGTCTTCATGGCTTCATTGTGGAAGCAAATAAAGCATAAAATAAAAACAGAAGTCAGGTTACATAAAATTGAAATTTAGGGCAATTTAGCATGAATGGGAACTCAAGACTGCACATAACCATTCCTGTTTGACTGGACTCTGACTCTGGGTCCATGATGATGTTGCATTAATATTAATAGACATGCCATTTTACAATTACCACTGGCCTTTGCTTAGCCTGATTCACCAAGAACCCAAGTCTCTGAAGTCCAGCTTTGTAGCCAGCTGACTTTCACTGGCTAACATGGCAAGACTGCAAAGTCTACCCTGTGACATGAGGGCCCTCAAATAATTTATTTGTTTTACTAGTTTTAGCTTACTGAAAGCTCTCTCAGCTCCAGAAACAGGCAATGTGCAAAAAATAAGTAAAGCAATGCAATGCAAAGCAATCGCCATGTTCTTCAGTTGCAGTCCATGCATGCATGATGAAATGTTTTGCATTTTAAAAGTTACCTCAACAAACTGCTGCCAAAATTCAGTAAGCAACAAAATATCTGATTTCAAGGTATTATTTGATTCAATGCTTTAACATGCCCAGGTTCCCAAAAAGACTAGGCTATAGCCTGTTTTCAATTCAGATAATTACAATTATGTAAATAAAAAGGTGTTTGACAGGAAAAAATAGCTTTATCTTGAATTATTACAGCTAAAAAGAGAATAAAGACAGCTAATACTTTTACAGGCCATCTTCAATAAAGCTAACTGACGAGGGGGTTGTGGGGAGACATTGCACCTGTTTACATATTTGCTGAGTCAGGTAGGCAGGTCAGGGAAACCCACTTAGTTTAATTAGCTAAACATCTAATTAGCTAAACATTTCATTGTGGACATCAAACTAGCAAACAGCTTCATTTCAATCACTCAAAGACTATACCAACCTTTCATTGGGAAGAAACCGGGTGACATATTGTTGCCTCTTTCCTCTTTCTTTTTTTTTCTCTCAGTTTGGAACCCAGATTTTACCATACATCAGGGCAGCCTCTCTGCACAATGTATGAGCAAATCGGATTGCAGCAGGCACGGCACAGCTGACTAGACTCAGCCGGGCTGTACGATTTTGTTAAATTATTTTTAATTGGGTCTGTTGGTCATGGGCCCTTAGACTCGTACTAACTTTTCCCTCTCTTTACGACGCCGATGGCTATGCTAAAGATTGAAGAGTAAAATTTGGATGACCCTATTCTTCCTGTAGCTGTATAAACTGACTGTAACTAGACCTATCAGGCCTACACACTGAGACTAACTGTATGCTTTACTGAACAGAAAGGTTTTAAGTTTAATCTTAAAGGCAGACGTGGTGTCTGCCTCTCGGACCCAGGTTGGTAACTGTTTCCATAGTAAAGTTGCCTGATAGCTAAAGGCTAATTCTAGGAACTACAAGTAAACCTGCACTCTATAATCTGAGTGTTCTTTTAGGAATATACGGAACTATGAGATCCTGCAGGTAGAATGGAGATAGTTCATTGAGAGCTTTATATGTTAGTAGGAGAATCTTAAAGTCTATACTAAATGTCACTGGAAGCCAGTGAAGAGAAGCTAAAACCTGTCAGATTCCTGTCAGAACCCTGTTCTGGATCAGCTGCAGACCTTGCATGTTTGTAGTATTTGTAGTTTTATGTTTTAACATTCACCCCAGTTTTTTAAATTTGTTTTCCCCAGTTCTCCTAATTAAAACTAATGGCATGTCCTCTTGGAGAGTTGCATTCCAAACCATTTTTAACCATTTCTTTCAATATATTTTAATTCATTAAAGTAGTATTTTTGTTTAATTTCTTTTACTTCTAAAAGTGTTGAACATTATTTAGCCTATTGGTTTGTTTATTTATTTATTTACCTTTTTCATTCTTGCTTTCAAGCCTCCTGCTGTTTCTGTACTGTATTTATAGAGCACAGGTTGGCAGGGACACAGCAGGTTATGTGTTATGTGACCCTAAATTTATTTTGAATAGTCCTTTATTGTCAGTGTAACATGTGACATGTACAAAGAAATTAAAAAAGTCAGTCAGTGCATTATTACGCTAAAAACGCTAAAACAGATGGCGTCCATGACTGCGGAAACAGGAGCCACTGATGCCCTCGAGCGAGCCCACGCAGGATTCACCGCCGCCGGACCGAACACCACTGCGCGTTGGCCCGCCCCTGTTTCTGTCTCGCCGTTGGCTGCTCTGACTGACAGTCCCGAGCCCCACATCAGCGCTCCTGAATGCTCCTGAGACAGGGAATATACCGTGACACATCCCACTGACTGCGCCCACATGGAATGGAGACTGTTGCCAGTACGTTCATCATTCCAGACGATTGCTGAGGAGCCTCGCAGGCTGCTTGGTGACGGCACCCTGGATCCAGAGCAGTGTTTGGGCGATGTGGCCCAGTACTTGTGGTTCAGGTGCTTCCCCGGGTCCAGACACACACACTGTTGTTTTCCTCATGTGTGTTTCATCCCTCAGCTACTCCCGTTGGTCCAACAAGCCTGGGTGTGCTTTTCCAAACCGAGAGCCCTCTGAATAAGGCGGCCCTGCTGTTTTGAAGACAGACAAGTGATTTCTGGGTGAAGTCTACTAAGGCCAAGAAAAGAAAAGCACCTCCGATCCAGAAAGAAGCCAGGAACGGCCCAGCAGCCACCTGCATCTCATCTGCTAATCTGCGCAGCTACTTAAACTCCGGACTTTGACTGACTCTTCGCCATGTGTTGTCAAGAAAAATTGTGGTCCACCGTGCCTTCCACGAAGATAAAGTACTGAGTACTTTTGTCCAACCGTTTGCAGGGCCCCCTTTGAAGCTGGAAATGGTGATACCTGGATCACTCCCGGGAAGAAGAAGGTCGAGGTGACGGGGAAGTCTCAGGTAGAGTCTACCTCCAAACCCCTGGCCGTTCAGCAGGCAGCTCCCCACAAGGATGAACAACCAACAGGACGAGCCCCATGACCAAGGATAACCCAGGGGTCAGAAGTGGCCGCGAATGACCACCTAGAAGAACGATCCTGGAGGGGAGATATGTGCCTAATAACCACTCAGGTACAAACAGGTCTGCAATGGTTCCGCCTGGAGAAGCTGGCACAAAGCTGAGAGTCTAATCGCTGCTATAGGCGACGAGGTGTAGGCATACTGCTAAAAGAAAGCGGACACTCCTTTGAGGACAGTCAAGTACGTATGCTGGCCAGAGAAGGTCGCTGGTTTGAGAGGGGTGTCAAGGAAGCCATCCACGTCAAGTTGGAAAAACCATCTTTAAACAGGGGTGGTGGACTAAGGCACTTTCTGTCACCCACGTACAATGCAGTCCTCCACTCTTTTCATCAGTAATCCAAACATTCACACCGTTTAACGAGACCTGGTGACTCATTAACATGTGACCCAACAGACAAAGGGGAAGCACCCCAACCGAAACTAGGTGACCGACCCTGCCAACCACCCTGCCAACGATGCTCAGGTGACCACCAGAGCCATTAACATGCCGATGGTCCACAGGGCTATATTTTCAAGCTCCTGCCCCAGCAAACTGAAGCTCTCTGGAGAGAGGGCGAAACGTTTTCATGGAAACCTTTAAGTCCAGTTGACACAGAGAGATCTAATTTTGGATAACTATGACCTGTGTCGAAGAAATCACTCAGTCCAAGTTGGAGGTTTGCTGTGGTGGTGTGAGTTTAATCTTAAGTATGCCGGCACACTGGCGAACTGACAAGTCCTAATAGTGGTTGATTTGGTAAATGTTAAGGTTAAACTCATTGAACACATGCATTGTACGCTATAAAAGGTGAATGTTAAGAATGTTTTGATGCATTAGTAATGGATGTCATTGTTCATGTTATTGGTGACCGGTGGCTGCGCATGGTTTTGGTTTATGTAACTTAAAGCTAATAATCCGAGTACATAGTTTACTACTATTTATTTCCAGCATTTTTTTAGAGAGTGATGATGTAATCAAAGCTGAATGTGGAAAGAGGGAGGACAGCTGGAGCATGTAGAGTGTAACCAGTGAAAGATAGAGGGAGGTTCTCTGGGTTGGAGCAGAATGTCATGTATAAAACTGGCCACACAGAGATGCTCAAGGTCTGTGCATCCAAGACATCATCACGCTCCATGCCAGACCCCGACGCAGCAAAGGGATCATGCTGGGTTGGCTGAAGTTTGTGCTTTTCAGCACCAGCGTTTGAAAAGATTAACAGCACTAAAGAACTGGATTGGGAGCAACGACAAGAATGTGAACAGTGACGAAGAAAAAGAATAATGTCTTGCATTCAAAATGTCTCTGTATATTAGAATGCTTTTTCTTTTAGCTGCCTTCCGTACATTAAGAAACATTTCACACCACCAGTTCCCACCCACCAGGACTTCTCACCTCTTTTTGTCTTGTAGTCTCCCTTCCTCCTCTGTCTTCTGTCTCTGATTAGTAGCTTAATCAGAGACCCCTTTGATCCTGAAGTGAATGACACTGTTTCTCCTTTCTACCCCTGCTGTCTTGTCTTCCCCCTTCCTTCCGTATTCCCATCCTTGATTAACAGCTTAATCAAGGAACCTCCATCCGTGCCACCCTTGATCCTGGGGTCGATGCCCAAATGGCACTGATCCCCTCCTTAGCTCCTACTGTCTCTCCTGCCCTCCCGGTTCCTGTGTATTATACTACTGAATTTACAGTGCATCCGGAAAGTATTCATAGCGCTTCACTTTTTCCACATTTTTTTATGTTACAGCCTTATTCCAAAATGGATTAAATTCATTTATTTCCTTAAAATTCTATACACAATACCCCATAATGACAACGTGAAAAATGATTTTTTGAAATTGTTGCAAATTTATTAAAAATGAAAAACCTCAAAAATCACATGTACATAAGTATTCACAGCCTTTGCTCAATACTTTGTTGATGGCAGCAATTACAGCCTCAAGTCTTTTTGAATATGATGCCACAAGTTTGGCACACCTGTCTTTGGGAATTTTTGCCCATTCCTCTTTGCAGTACCTCTCAAGCTCTATCAGGTTGGATGGGAAGCGACGGTGCACAGCCATTTTCAGATCTCTCCAGAGATGTTCAATAGGATTTAGGTCTGGGCTCTGGCTGGGCCACTCAAGGACATTCACAGAGTTGTTGTGAAGCCACTCCATTGATATTTTGGCAGTGTCATTGTCCTGCTGGAAGATGAACCGTCGCCCCAGTCTGAGGTCAAGAGCACTCTGAAGCAGGTTTTCATTCAGGATGTCTCTGTACATTGCTGCATTCATCTTTCCCTCTATCCTGACTAGTCTTCCAGTTCCTGCTGCTGAAAAACATCCCCACAGCATGATGCTGCCACCACCATGCTTCACTGTAGGGATGGTATTAGCCTGGTGATGAGCGGTGCCTGGTTTTCTCCAAATGTAACACCTGGCATTCACTCCAAAGAGTTCAATTTTAGTCTCATCAGACCAGAGAATTTTGTTTCTTATGGTCTGAGAGTCCTTTGACATGCACTGTCAACCCTGGGAACTAGACAGGTGTATGCCTTTTCAAATCATGTCCAATCAACTGAATTTACCACAGGTGGACTCCAATTAAGCTGCTGAAACATTTTAAGAATGATCAGTGGAAACAGAATGTACCTGAGCTCAATTTAGAGCTTCACGGCAAAGGCTGTGAATACTTATGTACATGTGATTTTTAGGTTTTTCATTTTTAATAAATTTGCAACAATTTCAAAAAATCTTTTTTCACATTGTCATTATGGGGTATTGTGTGTAGAATTTTGAGGAAATAAATGAATTTAATCTTTTTGGAATAAGGCTGTAACATAAAAAAATGTGGAAAAAGTGAAGCGCTATGAATACTTTCCGGATGCACTGTACTTATGCGATAACTGTATACTGATTCCACTGCTCTGGGTCAGCTCACCGACTCAGGCCAGTTCTTTGTCTGTCAGTTCACCAGTGTGCCGGCATATTTTAAAATTAAACTCAGACCACCACAGCAAACCTCAAACATGGACTGATTTCTTCGACAGTTTGGTGCCGTAACCCGGATGGCAAGAGACTTCCGCGGAGACACCTTTCGCCAGACCAAGGACGCACCAGTAACTTGAACATACAAATTTCATCAACTAGGTAAGGGTCCTGTTGAAAACCCAGTTTTTTTGCTGAGTGTTGTCGGTCTGAGAGATTCGAGTCCCAAAGAAGTTGACGCCATCCTATTTTTGACATTTACTGAGAAGTTTGTTGTGTGGGTGTGACGTAAAGAGGTTGGAAACTTGTTTTTAAGGATTTGAAAATTGTTTAGTCTGGGGAAATGTCTAAGTAAATACTGCATTTTGTAACTTTGGAATTTAAATTCTTTTGTGAGAGATATTTTATTTTCATAACTGATTTCCTAATCTTAGAATCTGACTCGCTCTTCTAAATGGTCAAACATTTCCTTCATTTCCTTAGACTGACAAGAATAATTATCCATAATTATAATTAAGAGACCTTGGGATGGCCTGAAGGGCTTAAGGGGAGCCCCTAGTGTTCAGTAAAACACTAGTATAGGCATATGCAGGACGTTTTGGATGATCCATAGTGTTTGGTAAAACAGTAGGTTGGAATAGGCCGGACCAGTGGGAAGAAGTAGGGATCTGATTCGCGCTCCCAGGGATGACTCGCTCTCCCAATACTTAGAGATATTAGTCATTTTTGTAAGAATCTGACTCGCGCTTCTTACGCAAAACAGAATGATTTCTACCTGCTGAGTAGAATGTTGACTAATGGTATATAAGTGATTCAAGGGGTGAGAAAGTAAAAGTGAACGAAAGCTGAAGGGAAGTAAAAGGAAAATGGGACGTTATATTAGTAAAGGGTCAGAGACAGCGTTTACTGGTCCTGTTAAGTACATGTACAATAATTATGGTGACGCTAGCATTAAATTTGTTGCAACTTGTATAAGTAACTGCAGACGAAGGTTTACTACTGTGTAGTAGTAACCCTAACCCTAACCCTAATCACTGGGTAAGAAACTGTCTGCACAGACCTCACCACATTAATCCTTCCCTGCCACACACACCTTCATTTGAGGAAGACAACCTCCACAATCAATAGGCACAGCACAATCAATAGGGCTGTCAGGACTTTGATACATGTGAAACAGAAGACACTGTAAAACAAGCTCCACTAATCAAATTGGCTAGAGTAGATAGAGAACCTCGTTTATTGATGTCAATGGCTTTTCCTACTACTATAAAACCAACTAAATCCATAAATTTAAAAACATCCAAACGAACTGTCAGAGTTGTGTTTACCTGTATCTGAGCCAACAACAGTGTCTATTGGTCCTCTATTGGTCTATTAGTCCTCTTGGTACACAACCAGAGGAAGTCTACAAGAGAATAGTGTCCAGCGTGTCACCATCAGTATGGGCCTCCTGTCACCATCAGTATGGACATTGGCCTAATAAAAAATGCTGAACCAGTACAGGTGATGTCGAAGCTGAATGTCGCCATACCAAGGATTCCACAGTATCCTTTTTTTCAGGAGAAGAACGAACGCATCCGTCCCATTATTCAATCTCTACTAGACCAGGTAGTGCCATGTACTAGTCCTTGCAATACTTCCATTCTTTCTCCAATATTTGGGACACGTGTTATCTGGCTCTACCAGAGTCCTTACTCCCTCTAGAATTAAAGCCAGATTAGAAGTACCAAGTGTTTCGCAAATGAAGACATTTTTAGGAATGGTCGGATATTGTAGACAGTGGATAATTGATTATGCATCACTAACAAGCCCACTTCTAGAGATACCCAAACCCCTCTACCTGTAGTAAACCAAAGTTAGATCTTTCTGTGTGCAACTGGACTGAAAGGTTTCCTTGAAAACCTTTCGCCCTCTTTCCAGAGAGCTTCTTCAGTTCTAAGCTTGTTGGAGGCAGAGCTTGAAAACATAGCCCTTGTGGACCATTGGCATGATAATGACACGGGTGGTCACCTGAGAGTCGTTGGCAGGGTCGCTGCTGTTTTCCTTGTATAAATTAACGACTGAACACACCGGGGCCATCTGCCCACTGTGAAGCAAACCGGGCTTTCCCCTTTTCACGCCCCAAGACTGCAGCCTCAACATCAGGAGTTGCCCAGTGGTCAGGCGAGTGACTGGTTGTGCAGAAGAGACCAGATTGCATTGGCGGGCACCAGGCCTCAGTCTTCAAAATCCTCCAACAGGGCAGCCTTGTTAGGGCCCGGCTTGCTGTGTGTGTTATTGTGTGTGTGGGTCGCCCTGTGTTTCCCCTGCAGAGGGTGCGGGTTCCCAGGATCCAGCGGTGACTGCACACCTGTCGCTCATTGACTCATCAGCGGCTGATATAGGGAGGCTGTCAGCTGGTCTCCGGTTGCTGGAACCACTGTCATTGTGGTTTGTTCCTCCTTGACCTGCAGAGTGTTATCAGAGCTGAGCTGAGACAAAGAGTTTTTCTGTGTCGAAGAGTTTTTGCCCTGGTTTCCAGGTTGCCACGTTCCTTGAGAAGAATCTGAGTTCGGGTCGTTGGACACTCCGCAGTGGACCTCCCCGTGAGGAGTTAGGACTTTGAGTTTTGCAAGAACATTGTTTTTTCCTCCAGTTGGAGCGCTTTCCGTTTGTACACCCAATAAAGGTTTTTTTGTTCTTGGAGTGCCTGCTTGTGGCTGCGTTTGCGTCCGCAACACACTGAAACGTAACAAGCCTCCCTTCTTCAAAAACGTAACAGTAAATGCACTAAAGCACAGGTAATTGTATGAGCAGCACTAATGGTTATGATTTCTATCTTACTAATGCATTAATTTTACCATTTATCTTTTCAACATGTAACCATTTACATTGTAATCTGCATAATCGTTTAATAAATCAACACAAGAGAAGTTTGTCTATTGTAGATATATCATAAAACACTACACTAAATCTAGTGTAGTGTTTTAATTCATGTAGATTGAAACATCCCAAAAGTAAGGTTAAACTGCTGGTGTGAAAATAAACACCCGGGTGTCAGGATAAACACCTTTGATTTTGATTACAACATAACACCGGTGCTGAATGAATAAAAAGCCATAAACCCTCATTAAAAGCATATCCTCCATCAGACAAAGCTTTGTGTACATCAGAAACAAGATTTGGGTTGATGCAGCTCTAACTGGTTACTTTAACCCCTATTTAAAATATTACCCTTATAGCTGTCTGTCTGCAAATATTAAAACCTAATCTAGGATTTACCAAGTGCACTGATTCATGAGAGAGGAGCCATCGTAGTGGTTGTGTTTGAAGCAGATATTCGGAACACATGTTCTCCCTGTGAGCTCAGTCTGACAGGGCAGCGGGACAGCCTGCCCCGCTGGATGTTTGCTCCATAGGAGTAAACTCGGGAATCTCACATCCGTCCATCCATCCATCCATCCATTTTCTACCGCTTATCCCAGTTCGGGTCGCGGGGGCAGCAGCCTAAGCAGGGAAGCCCAGACTTCCCTCTCTCAGGCTACTTTGTCCACCGCTTCCGGGGGGATCCCAAAGCGTCTCTCCAGTGTGTCCTGGGTCTTCCCGGGGGCTTCCTACCAGAGGGATGTGCCCTGAATGCCCCACCAGGGAGGCATTCAGGAGGCATCCTGACTAGATTTTCGAGCCACCTCATCTGGCTCTTCTCAACGCGGAGGAGCGCTTCTCACCCTATCTCTAACGGAGAGCCCAGCCACCCTACTGAGGAAACTCATTTCGGCTGCTTGTACCCACGATCTTGTTCTTTTGATCACTACGACCATAGGTGACCATAGGTGAGGGTAAGACCAAAGATCGCGGGACAGGACAGGTTTACTTGTAGTTCCTAGAATTCATCAAAGCAGACTGGGAGGACGAGCTTTTAGCTATCGGGCAGCTTTACTGTGGAACCAGTTACCAACCTGGGTCCAAGAGGCAGGCACCACATGTGCCTTTAAGATCAAACTTAAAACCTTTCTGTTCAGTAAAGCGTACAGTTAGCCTCAAACAAAGTGTGTAGGGCTGATAGATCTAGTTTAGTCAGTTTTCACAGCTACAGCTAGAATAGGCTCATCAGACTCTTATTCTTCAATTTTTAGCACAGCTATGCTGCTATAGGCCTACGCTGCTGGGGACAAACACATGATCCACTGAGCAGTTCCCCACTTCCTCAACACCAACCACTCCCTCATGTCCTCTCCTCCTTTTATTCTCACCGGGATTATCTGGGTCCAGTCTTCCTTGCCGTTCTGTGTGTCTCCCCCCCTTCTCTCCCTCTCTTTGCAGGTCTTCCGTCTCCAGGCCTTCGTGCTGCACGGACCTCGGCCTATGGTAAACTCAGGGTCCGCTGTCGGCACCTGCCTATACTGTTCATCTCTTTATAAGAAAGAAGAAATCACACTTTAATAATCCACACAAGTGGAAATTAAGCCTCTGCATTTTTCCCATTACATGCATGTACAACACACACACACACTAGCAGTGGGCAGCAACAACCAACAAATACAGGGTTAAGGGCCTTGCTCAAGGGCCCAAAGTGGTGGTCACAATTTCAGTTGAGGTTTCTTCCTCTTCCTCATATCTCCCATGCAACCTTCACATCTGGTCTGGTCTGGACTGGACTGGAACCAGTGTCTTTTAGACGCCTCCAGGTTATGGGGCTCGCCTCTTTATCCACTTGACCACCACCCCCCAACAACCTGCTATGCTGTATTATGTGTATATATGTCTGATATGTTTGTATTTCTATGACTGTATTTTGTCTGTATTTCTTTGGTTTTATGATTGTATGTGTTCTCCCTCTCTCTCTCTTTATTCTCTCTGTCCTGTCTCCCTCTTTTATTCCTCCTTTACCCAGCCAACTTTCAGCAGGATGGTTCCCCCTTGTAAGCCTGGTCCTGCTCAAGGTTTCTTCCTGTTAAAAGGGAGTTTTTTCTTGCCACTGTGCTTACCTGGGGGTTCAGGCTCTGGGTTTCTACCTCTGTAAAGCACTTAGAGACAATTTTATTGTAAAAGGTGCTATATAAATAAAATTGAATTGAATGTTCACCGAGGAGCCCCGCAGGGTGCACCTCCATACGCCAAGATCACATCAAGGATTTGATGGCAGCATATGAGCATCCCACGTTCCTAGATGGCGCCATCGAGCTCGCCATCTGGCCAGAGCTGCAGGTACAGTGGCGCAGTGGGCAGTCGAGTCCCCCATCTGGGAATGCAAGTGACAGGGAACTTCGCCGCTACCACCACAGCCTGCATCATCTGCATCAGTACCCGAAACCTGTCCCAGATCCGATACCGAAACCTGTCCCAGATCCAGTACCTGAACCTATCCCAGAGCCACTACCTGAACCTGTCCCAGAACCAGTATCCGAACTTGTCCGAGAACGAGCACCTGTATCTGTCCCTGTCCCAGCTAAGTCTGCTCCTGCTCCAGCCAAGTCAGCCCCAGCTCCTAACCCAGCCAAGTCTGCACCTGCCCCAGCTAAGAGTGGCCCTGCAACAGCCAAATCTATCACTGTACCAGTGATGTCTGCACCAGTCCCAGCTAAATCAGCTGCTGCAGAACTCAAGCTCGGGGTCCAAGCCACTGGGTGAAGAGGAGGCTCCGGCTCCCAAGATCCTTGCGGACCCACTCCACCATTCATGGTTCCAAGGTGATTCCAGGCCTGACGAGCTCGCCTGACATAAATAAAGTTTAACTGTATTGCAGTGACTCATTTCTGATCTGTTAAATCACTAAACTTGAATGATCGTACATCTCTAGTGAGGCTAGTCAAGACAATGACATTTTATGAAGGCTGTTCACTCATGAAATTACTTTATTTGAAAGCAAAGCATTTAAAGAATGACAAGGTGTGTTTTTTATTCTGTGCTGGAAACTTCATTTTTTTAATCCATAAGTCATGATGATGATTTAGTATGAATGATCTTATATTTTATATGTGGTGTTTTTATCTCCATGCGGAGCTCAATTGACATTTGATCTGAACTATCTTGTCAAATTTCCCAAGTTTCATATGTAGAAATTCTTTAAACAAGGAAATTACATTTGTTAAATGTCAATGTCAATGTCAAAGCAGAGGCTTTACTCAGCAGTAACGCAGAAACTTCTGCCTCAGCACTGAGTTCTTGTGGTTGCCACACTTAAATTCCTTAGTTCTAAATGGTAGTCGGGTGCTCACTGTTGCTGTCCTTTTCTGGTATAGGAGCACGCTCCTGTAGACTACAGAAACAACTCAGTGTCCAGCAGAACCCCAACCCCACCAGAACAGTATTCACCTCACAGCCCCATTGATCGGGATGTTCCCACATCTCTGAGGTGCAGGTAAAGGCCATTTCTAAGGCAAACATTTTTTTTAAAAAAGTCAGCAAAACATCATCACACTTCATTGCAAACCAGACTGACCCTCCATCTAGCCTTGACATTTCATTGTAAAAGCCTTTGTATAATGGCAATAGCCTGTTGTATGGAATATCTTCTAACTAGAACCAGACATACAGCTGAAAAATTCCTTACCACAAAGCCTGAAATTCAACAACTTGGATTTGAAGGATATGGATTTGAAGTTAACTTCTTAGAGAAAATCACGATAATTTATCTGAATTTTGTGATTTAAGAATGTTTTTATCAAATATTTTTGGAGGTCTACACCATTAGATTTTGTTTCAATGTGAACAACATGGTGGACATAAACATATATTTATTTTTATTTAATTAAACCATAGTCATGGTCTTGAAAATATCTAGCACTTAGTTTAGGAATAGATTTTCCAACAACAAAAACACATTTTTTATGATATTTAAGATAATAAATATAAAAGTGGTATATAGAGGTTTTTTTTCCTCCTCTGTTTACCATTTACACAATGGTTGATTGGCCTCGCTTCACCCCTGTGAAACCTGAACTAGTGAGCAACTGCAGTCAAATCCAAACAGCCTAAGCACTCCATATTGCCAAAAACTTTGTGAGTTTTAGTTCTCTCCCTGATTGCTCCCCTATCTGTCTCTAGGCTGCACACCAGGCCTCAATCCCCTTTTTCTCCCTTCTCCCTCTCCCCTTCTTCTTCCCACCCAATCATGGAGTCAGTGACACCCATTTGACCTCCCCTTTATAACACACAGCCAATGAGTGTCAGGCAAGAGGCACACCTTCACGCTCTTGTTTTTCTGTCTTGGTTAGAGAGTGGTATGCGTTCGACATATTTAGTTCTCTGTCCTAAAAGTTGAAAGGCTAGTGTTAGCTAAACGGGGCAGACTGAAACCAAATGGTTGGGCTGTTCTTTTGTTTCATCTTTCTGTTTTTGTGAGGTGAGTATTGTCATGTTTGAGTCATTTGAGGAATTTGTTTAGGAGAATTTGTTTAGGAGAAGCCAAAGTGTGACTGGAATTTGCCAGTGTTTTGGCTACGTGTGTTCTATGACTATTTCATTATCAGTTTTGCTTTGTCCAGTCTGCACATGGAAATCAGAAGCACATTCATTTTCAGCTTGGACATTTCACAGATGTGACCCCAACAACCAACTTTCTGAAGTTGTGTAATATAAAGCTCTGTCTTTCTCAGTTACGCGTCTATGTGCCCAACTATCTTGTTCTCTTTCACCATAACTCTTACATTTGACCTAGACTTTCCTTTTTTTGAGATTGCATTTTTAGCAAGCATGATGAAAAAAGTGAGATAGGAAAACAGGCTAAGGGTGGATCTGAGCATTTGGAGAACTTGAAGAGTCTGGTTTCAATTTGGACGGTGTTTGATGATGCACAAGGAAACATCAGATTATGCATTTGCTGTAGTGTCTCTTTGCCTTCTCCTATTATAGTTGCATTCTTGAGGCTAAAACTGGAAACTAGACAAAACATTATCTTATACACACAAGCTCATTTTACTCAGCGCAATCAGCTGGTCCCGTGTGTAAACAATGCTCTCACTCCATTCTGCATGGTTCCCCGTTACAAAGAGTAACAGCAAAACTAAAATAAAACTGGCCAACCAAAAAGTAGCCATTGCTGCTCAACAGGTGGTAAAAAGAATAATTTGAGTTGTAGAAGAGAAAAAGAGCTAAGTACAAAATGAAGACAAAAGATGGGAGCTGCTGCAAAAGGCTGCCACTCCGTGTAGCGCCAACCTCATTTAAAGCTTGGAAATGAACATATCAGCCTGAGTTTCTTTCACTTGAGATTTACGTAGTTATTTTCATTTCTGACCAACTAATGCATTTCTTTGTAGCATCTCACTTTAAACTGTTTGACAAAATACCTGTTTGATTTCTTGCTTGTGGTGTTCTCACCCTCAAATGTAAGTCACTAAATATATTGTAAATATGGTAATACTGACGATGCTGCTGGGACAAGTCAATTTCCCATGTCTGGGATCAATAAGTACTTCTATTCTATTCTATTGTAGAAAAGTGTCTGCTACATGACACTTGCAGAATTGTACATTGGTATGTACAATTCTAATTTGCTATTACATCACCCTGATTTTATTCTTATTTTATCAGGGTTGGCACACTGTAAGGATAGAAAAAGCAGTAGTTTTTTCTATAACACCAACACCGGGGGTCAAGAATTTGCTTCTTAACTGGAGCCACTGTTGCTTGTGGCAGTTGCTATGTGAGCAGTTTCTCAATCAATTAACCGGGATAAATAAAGGCAAAATACAGTGTACTACCTGAAGTTGAAAATTACTGTCCCCTCTAGGGCAATTTTGCTCAGGAAACATGTCAAAACAATGTGATTTCAATGAATTTACTGTTAAAATATGTATTGCAATTTCTCTTTTGCAGCAGCAGTTCGCCCTCTGATTTTGCCATGAACAGGTTTGACAAGGATTCTGAGGTGTACAAGATGATTCAGGAGAACAAAGAGTCCCATGTACCACCTCAACAGTCCAACACCTTTAAAATGCTGCAAGAAGTCCTGGAAGCTGATGAGAGAGGTTAGGCAAAATATATAATAAAATTTGGTCATGTATATCCTTACACTTATATCAACACTTTTATTGTTACCATGGGAAATAACATGAAGACAGCAATAACATTCCTCTCTTGCCTAATAATGGTCAGTGTGTGACCATGAGTTCTATATATGTGTGTGTTGTACTGTACTCTACTATAGAGGCAGCCCTGCAGTTCCTGGTAAGCTATCACCTAACATCCCTAAAACAACCACGTTAGTAGGTGGCAAAAAAAAAAAAAACACATCTGTGAAAAGTGTGGCACCAGTATTGTGTAAGTCTGGGTTCATTTGAGCTGCTATATTTTGCAACATATGTTTGAGCCTTTCTATAAAACTGTGATCTATGTTTGTAGACTTATGTGGAAAAAAATATGTTATCAGTTTATCTGTCTTCATCTCTCTCTACAGCACAGTCGCTGTGCGTATCACAGACAACCACTTTTGCCACTTGGAGTGCTACACTTGCACAGATTGTGGTCTTAACCTAAAGATGAGAGGCCACTTCTGGGTAGAGGATGTGATGTACTGTGAGAAGCATGCCAAAGAGAGGCACCAAGGTCTGGTATCTACTCAAGCCATGGTAACCCCTCGCTACTGAGACGGTCGCTCTGCACCATCCAGGCGTAGAGGGCTGCTGTTCTGCCTGAAGTTCTGCCTCACCTGAATCACTTACAGACTTTGGGATGGGGTGAGGTGGGAACTGGTTTACTATAGGAGACAATATGTTCTTTCTCAACTGCATTTACCAGTATTCAGAATCAGAATCAGAATTACTTTATTCATCCCCGAGGGGAAATTTTCTTTGCTACAGAAGCAATCCGACCAGAGCATGTAAAATCGAAAAAAAGTTAGATAAATATAAAAAGATCTCACTATAATCAGTGACATATTTACAATTTACAATTATCTACATATATGTATTGTAAAATTAAAGTGCAGCGTTCAACAGTTTGATGGCGACAGGCAGGAAAGATTTCCTGTGTCTCTCGGTGGAGCAGTGCGGCAGCCGCAGTCTATGGCTGAAAGAGCTCCTCTGGTTGGCCAGCACCTTGTGGAGGGGGTGGAAGGGAGAGTCCAGAATAGTCCAGATTTTGTCCAGTATTCTCCTGTCCAACACCACCGTCAGAGAGTCCAGGTCCTCCCCCACAACATGTCCAGCCTTTCTAATGATCTTCTCGAGTCTATTAGTGTCCCTCACGCGCAGACTGCTGCCCCAGCAGACTACCGCGTACATGATGGCACTGGCCACCATAGACTCGTAGAACATCCTGAGCATTGTCCTGCAGATGTCAAAGGACCTCAGCCTCCTCAGGAAATAGAGGCGGCTCTGGCTCTTTTTGTAAACTGCGTCCGCGTTCCTGCTCCAGTCCAGTTTATTGTCCAAGTACACCCCCAGGTACTTGTACTCCTCCACCACGTTCACACTGACCCCCTGGATGGAGATGGGGTCACAGCAGCTTTGGTCCTCCTCAGGTCCACCACCAGTTCCTTTGTCTTTGTCACATTGAGCTGGAGGTGGTTCATCTCACTCCAAGTGACAAAGTTGCCCACTACAGTATTTGTCAATAGAAAGCTTCACTTTTTTTTGCCTTTCTCATACTTGTTTCAGAACTTGGCTATGGTTTTTCATATGGCTCAGCCTCCAGATTTTTAGTTCAATTCAATTTTCAATCAATTTTATTTATATAGCACCTTTTACAATAAAATTGTCTCTAAGTGCTTTACAGAGGTAGAAACCCAGAGCCTGAACCCCCAGGTAAGCACAGTGGCAGGGAAAAACTCCCTTTTAACAGGAAGAAACCTTGAGCAGGACCAGGCTTACAAGGGGGAACCATCCTGCTGAAAGTTGGCTGGGTAAAGGAGGAATAAAAGAGGGAGACAGGACAGAGAGAATAAAGAGAGAGAGAGGGAGAACAGATACAATCATAAAACCAAAGAAATACAGACAAAATACAGTCATAGAAATACAAACATATCAGACATATATACACATAATACAGCATAGCAGGTTGTTATAAAGAGATGAACAGTATAGGCAGGTGCCGACAGCGGACCCTGAGTTTGCCAGAGGCCGAGGTCTGTACAGCACGAAGGCCTGGAGATGGAAGACCTGCAAAGAGAGAGAGAAAGAGAGAGAGAGAGAGAGAGAGGGAGAGAAGGGGGGAGACACACAGAACGGCAAGGAAGACTGGACCCAGATAATCCCGGTGAAAATAAAAGGAGGAGAAAGAAGAAGAAAAGGAGGAGAGGACGTGAGGGAGTGGTTGGTGTTGAGGAAGTGGGGAACTGCTCAGTAGATCATGTGTTTGTCCCCAGCAGCGTAGGCCTATAGCAGCATAGCTGTGCTAAAAATTGAAGAATAAGAGTCTGATGAGCCTATTCTAGCTGTAGCTGTGAAAACTGACTAAACTAGATCTATCAGCCCTACACACTTTGTTTGAGGCTAGCTATAGGCTTTACTGAACAGAAAGGTTTTAAGTTTGATCTTAAAGGCGGACGTGGTGTCTGCCTCTCGGACCCAGGTTGGTAACTGGTTCCACAGTAAAGCTGCCCGATAGCTAAAAGGTCGTCCTCCCAGTCTGCTTTGATGAATTCTAGGAACTACAAGTAAAC
>CM027081.1:21834180-21849329 GCA_015343265.1 Pao palembangensis
CCTGAGAACGGTAAGAAAAATAGTTTTTTAAAATTCCCATCCAACGAGTCTCTAACATGTAATTCGTGCTATTTACAAATGTGATGCATAGAAGAATTAGAGTGTTAGAAAGTACAGATTATTTTGTTGCGCTCATGGATTTGGCAGTCGTATGGCAATTTTATACAGGTCTATTACGCTATATAGGTAATAGATACACCAATTACCCCGTTCAGGAAATTATGAAATTACGAGGCACTTGCTGAATCATGAGGCAAATGCAGTGCATTTCAAGGATATGCTCATAAAAAATATCTTCTTGAGATCAGATAGATAGATAGATACTTTATTAATCATATGCCTCCATCCATCCATCTTCTTCCGCTTATCCGGGATTGGGTCGCGGGGGCAGCAGCCTAAGCAGGGAAGCCCAGACTTCCCTCTCCCCAGCTACTTCATCCAGCTCTTCCGGGGGGATCCCGAGGCGTTCCCAGGCCAGCCGAGAGACATAGTCCCTCCAGCGTGTCCTGGGTCTTCCCGGGGGCCTCCTACCGGAAGGACGTGCCCTGGACACCTCACCAGGGAGGCGTCTGGGAGGCATCCTTACTAGGTGCCCGAGCCACCTCATCTGACTCCTCTCAATGTGGAGGAGCAGCGGCTCTACTCCGAGCTCCTCCCGGATGGCAGAGCTTCTCACCCTATCTCTAAGGGAGAGCCCAGCCACCCTGCGAAGGAAGCTCATTTCGGCCTGTATGCCTGTACATGTAATTTTGAATGATACTTTTTTTTGAATGTCTACGGTCATAATTTCAACCAAAACTGGATTGTTTTTGAAATAGACATACAGTAAATGTTTAATGTAAGGAAGAACACATTTGTATCTATAGGATGTTGAAAATATTTGTTTGTAAATATTTGTTTCTCAGGTATGGTTTTTAAGACAAATTTCTCTCAACAACTGTCAGTTGCTGTCAGTGCTGCATTTTGGTCCAAAATACACCCTTCACAAAAAGTTTATTTAAATACTGTGAGAAAATGCCAGTTCATGGAGAATTATCAAGAGGAATTATTAATCCCCAATATCACCTGTTTTTACAGTAGTGTTAAAAATAATATCTGTGTGCTAGCCATGTCCATGTCAAATGATTGGACAGCAGTTCCTAGAATCACTATGGCTGAGTAGTCCAGTTTTTGCAGCTGCTGGCAGTCCCAATTTTTTTATCATCTTTTTCTGCAGCATCATGGATACTGTTAAGAAGGGAGGGATTCTGGGAATGTTTTCCAAGACACAGATCAAGGTAACTTTTGAATAGACTGTGCTTTTATTAGTTACAGCCTCTCTTACTTTCTCTGATGATCACATGTTCACCTTTTACTCTTTGGTTTCAGCGCTTACATGATCTCATGATCTCAGAAGCGTCCGTTCGAACAGGACATATCTTTGGCAGAATCCTTCACCTCATTAAACCTCAAACAGCATCTAAAGCTAAAGAGACTGAATTTTAGTGACCAGCGGGTAAATGAAAATGCCAGTCATGTGTATGTGTATGTTAAAAGGGAGTTTTTCCTAGCCACTGTGCTTGACTGGGGGTTCAGGCTCTGGGTTTCTACCTCTGTAAAGCACCTAGAGACAATTAAATTGATGTGTTCTTCGAGATATAACTTTAAACAGGTGAATTTGTTTATTTTGTACTTTTCTTTTCAATAGATCTTTGCGCTCCTGAGGGTAATTGGGGAGGCCACAGGTATAGGAGAAAAAATAAAGACTCCTGAATTTTGTCTTTGATGTGATGCTCCCTGAGGTAAGGTCAATCTAGCTTGCTTGGGAAATGGAAGGAAATTTTTGGGTGGTCAA
The DNA here is from genome assembly GCA_015343265.1 of Pao palembangensis. Classification (NCBI taxonomy): domain Eukaryota; kingdom Metazoa; phylum Chordata; class Actinopteri; order Tetraodontiformes; family Tetraodontidae; genus Pao; species Pao palembangensis. The sequence continues at coordinate 21,836,015 of CM027081.1, forward strand.
TTTTATTCCTTTAGAAAACACAGAAACAAAAGACTGCAGCCTTTAAAGTGTCACAAGGTCAGATTGAAACATGTAACTGTTTTTCAGATCTTTATCAAAATCCATCAAGAAGATGGCATGATGAGGCTGATGGCAGAGGTAGCAATGGCCAGTGGCAGCCACCCCAAGAGACCAGTGGAATCCTGGCGACCCCCATTCTTTTTTTTTTCATTGTTGTATGTTCATGTATTTGGTGTCCTCTGCTTTGTGCTTTTCCCTTGTCCTTCACTGAGCGTTTTTGATTTTGGATTGAATTCAGTAAAGACGTTTACAAAAAGGGGAACTCAGAAGTCAAATTATTATTGCCAGTATGATAGTGTAATATTGTGTTTTTTTGGATTCTAGAAATAAAATTGATTTTACAGAAGACTGACAATAGGAAAATATAATTATTGCATGCTTATAACGGCTACATCGGATAATGAACACATCTCTAGACCCAGGAAATGCCTGTTCTGTTGCCAATGATGTTCACCTCTGAAGATCCCTGTTGGATGAAAATACAACCAGCAGGACTGAAGGCATTTTGTCAAGCTGCTCTTCTGTGGCTTTAAAAAAAATAACGTGTGGGGACCTGTGTCTGCGCAGTGTTTGAATGATATTTGTTGCAGAGGCAGATTACTACACCAGGAATCTATGACAATTTTCCTTTCTCCCCAGTAATCAAAATCCTTTTTTTAATTACATTTAAGAATGAAGTGAAACGTATATTAAAACTATTGAAACATCAAATAACATAAAAGCTATCAAGACCCTGAATCTATGTGCTCTCTACAATGATTTTTTTTATAGTGCAAACTGTTTAAAAAAATACCTTTATATATGTAACCCCGTGGCGATAGTTTTTTTTAAATTGTTTTTATTGTATTGTTTTGCACAATTCTTAATAAAGTTTTATAAAACAAAATAATAGATTAATAGACTCCCTCTCCCAGCAGTCTGCAGGCTTCAAGAGCAGCAGAAACTCTAGGTTATTTGGAATAAACCTGCTGGCGAGCAGGTTAGTTTCACGGAATATGTTACCCCAGTAACTGACTCAGAGTTAGGCTGAACCTGTTTTCTGAAACCAAAAACCCTTAAATGACAACAACTTACCTTAGAGTTTTCGTTAAACACGCTTTCTGAAACGGGCCCTAGGAAACGAACAACAAACAAACACAACACAGGAAACAGAACTAAAAACACACAAAATAAAAGCATCCGCCTGGAACCGTTACAACAATTACCGTAGCAACCATCACGCTACTATGGTGGTACAGTCGAGAAAACTACAGTCTACTGGTGCTGAGAGAAATGATCATTGGAAAAAAAAAAACAGCAAAAACTGTTTTCACAATTCACCATATTCTCTTCTGCATCACCCCGACACTCTTAATCTAGACATGGTCTAAGAGCTGCTTTGACCTTAACTGAATTATACTATTAAGGCAAGTTAATACTGTTATTTTTGATTGAAAGATTTGTTCATATGAAAAAAAACAACATTTAAGTCACTTGTGAACCTATTATTTCTTTGATAAACATCCTCAGTAGCTCAGGATCAAACTTTTGGTGTTCTTCATGTTTGTCAGGTTAGCTGTTAGAGCTAGTTATAGCTTTATAAAAATAAATCTCCTTTCAGAAACTGGCTGAACATAAACGTTATACCACAATTTGCACTCCCTAACCAAACTTTGAATAAACTGTCTCTTCCAGAGCACACCATCGCCATTGGCGATAATGTGCTATAATGGTTGGCTATAATGGTTGTCATAAATATACAATAACTGCATCTAGCTTAGAATTCTCAGATCAGATTGTTGAGCACTACCATAACTCATTCAGCTGCGTAGAACTCAGTATCTATAAAAGTCTATCTTCTTCTCCGACCGATTGAAGGAAAAGACTGATCTTCTGAAATAATCCCGAGATCTCCAAGATTCGTTCAGAAATATTGGATTTTTCTCACACTAAAATCAAGAACTTTCTCAATGTTTAATTGATGTTTCATCTGTAGATAGATGTTTAGAAAAAAAAACCACAAGGCTTTTAATTTTAATGAGTGATTAGAAGAGTGATTAGAATTTAATGTACTCAAATGTTGTTCAGATGTTTTGTCAAATTGCATAGAACATTTTTTTTTAAACTTATTTCCAAATTTCCACACAAAGAATATTACACCTATTTCATCTCAACTCAGATAAGAACGTCATATTCATATTCACTGGATAAGCGTGCATCCACAGTATCTGAGCTAGTACTGGATATTGGAATTGGACTTATATTCATCTTCCTTGTGAAAAGTAAAATATTTTATATATATACAAACATATATATATACACAAACATATATATATACACAAACTCTTAGATGTTCCTCTGACAGTCTTCCATATTTTGTGGCACCCAGAATCAAGTTGTGTCAGGTAGGTCACACGTAAATTATCTGTCTGGTCGCACTAGAACCAAGAGGACGCAGAGAACACAGGCGCACTTTGAGTTGGGAGCGGAGGGACTTGAGAGGCAAGAACAAAAACCGCTAGGTTTGGGGAATTACACGGGAGCTGATCAAGGCCATATGTCGTATCCAAGATATTTTCTTCCACAGTTTTATTTCCTTGTAAGTGTGGAAGTAAACGTCTGGAGAAGGCCCCCGGCTGGTCACACTCTCAAAAACGATTGATTTAAGCGGAGCTGAGGGATAGAAATTTGAGGTTACCCTCCTTACCACTTAATACATGACAGTGCGACCACACAGTTTTGGATACCATTAATCGCTGTATTAACTTTAAGGTATACGCAGGAGACTTAAAAGGACAGCAGTGATTCTTTAAGAGTTAATTGGGATCGTAACAGAGGTTTTTTTTCTTTTTTTTATATCGAAATTTGGGCCTGTCTGTCACCCTTGGAAAGTTTTGGATGGAACTTGACGGGAAACTTGGAAAATATTTCTATATATTTATAAAAGGACGGGATAAAAAGAGTTTACCTGTTTAACGGGCCATGTTTACCACTGTGTGGAATCCCCTCTTCCTTTTATAACAGTCTGCAAATGTCTGTGGACTGAGGAGATAAGTTGCTCAACTTTAGGAATAGGAATGTTGTCCCATTCTTGTCTAATACAGGTATTCTAGTTAGTCAGCTGTCTTAGGTCTTCTTTGTTGCATCTTCCCCTTTATGATGAGCCAATTGTTTTCTATGGGTGAAAGATCTGGACTGCAGGCTGGCCATTTCAGTACCCGGATCCTTCTTGTACGCAGCCATGATGTTGTAATTGATACAGTATGTGGTCTGGCATTGTCATGTTGGAAAATGCAAGGTCTTCCCTGAAAGAGACGACGTCTGGATGGGAGCAATATGTTGTTCTAGAACTTGGATACCTTTTATCATTGGTGGTGCACTCATGCAACCCATATCATGAGCGATGCAGGCTTCTGAACTGAGTGCTGATTACAACTTGGGTTGTCCTTGTCCTCTTTAGTTCGGATAACATGGCGTCCAAGTTTTCCAAAAAGAACTTCAAATTTTGATTCGTCTGACCACAGAACAGTTTTCCACTTTGCCACTGTGCATTTTAAATGAGCCTTGGCCCAGAGAATATGCTTGGCACGGGGGATTGTGTTTACCGACAATGTTTTCTGGAAGCATTCCTGAGCCCATGTTGTGATTTCCATTACATTAGCATTCCTGTATGTGATGCAGTGCTGTCTAAGGGCCCAAAGATCATGGGCATCCATTATGGTTTTCCGGCCTTGACCGTTATGCACAGAGATTGTTCCAGATTCTCTGAATCTTTGGATGATATTATGCACTGTAGATGGTGATAACTTCAAACTCTTTGCAATTTTTCTCTGAGAAACTCTTTTCTGATATTGCTCCACTGTTTTTTGCTGCAGTATTGGGGGAATTGGTGATTCTCTGCCCATCTTGACTTCTGAGAGACACTGCCACTCTGAGAGGCTCTTTTTATACCCAAGCATGTTGCCAATTTACCTAATCAGTTGCGAATTGGTCCTCCAACTGTTCCTTATGTGTACATTTAACTTTTACGGCCTCTTATTGCTACCTGTCCCAACCTTTTTGGAATGTGTAGCTCTCAAGAAATGCCAATATTTGGCATGTAATTTCAAAATATCTCTTTCAACATTTGATATGTTATCTATATTTTATTGTGAATAAAATATAAGTTTTTGCATTCCTTTTTTATTCAAAATTTGTACAGTATCCCAACTTTTTTGGAATCGGGTTTGTAAATTCATTCAACTGTAATAACTGGTGTCGGTGCAAATATGTTTATATGGGTGAGTTACTTCTCAGGAGGGACGACCATGAGGATGATCTGCAAAGTTCTGTTAAAGGAATCTAAGGAAAAAAAAAAAAAAAAAAAACAGCAATCACAGCTTCATCCATTCTTTTCTCTTCAAGGTAAAATGGGGTAATGGTGATTTATCAGATATTGTATTGATTTGAATTAAGCAGCCTAGGAAGAAACTAGAGCAGTTTAGACTTTCAAATCAAAACCATTTTAATGTCCATCCATCCATCCATCCATCCATCTTCCTCCGTTTAACCGGGGTCGGGTCGCGGGGGCAGCAGCCTAAGCAGGGAAGCCCAGACTTCCCTCTCCCCAGGTACTTCGTCCAGCTCTTCCGGGGGGATCCCGAGACGTTCCCAGGCCAGCTGAGAGACATAGTCCCTCCAGCGTGTCCTGGGTCTTCCCGGGGGCCTCCTACCGGAGGGATGTGCCCTGAACGCCTCACCAGGGAGGCATCCAGGAGGCATCCTTACTAGGTGCCCGAGCCACCTCATCTGACTCCTCTCAATGCGGAGGAGCAGCGGCTCTACTCCGAGCTCCTCCCGGATGGCAGAGCTTCTCACCCTATCTCTAAGGGAGAGCCCAGCCACCCTGCAAAAAAGCTCATTTCGGCCGCTTGTACCCGCGATCTCGTTCTTTCGGTCACTACCCAAAGCTCATGACCATAGGTGAGGGTAGGAACGAAGATCGACCGGTAAATCGAGAGCTTCGCCTTTCGGCTCAGCTCTCTCTTCACCACAACGGAACGGTGCAGAGTCCGCATTACTGCAGACGCCGCAGTAATCTCCCGCTCCATTCTTCCCTCACTCGTGAACAAGACCCCGAGGTACTTGAACTCCTCCACTTGGGGGAGGATCTCCTCCCCGACCCAGAGAAGGCACTCCACCTTTTTCCGGCTGAGGACCATGGCCTCAGATTTGGAGGAGCTGATTTTCATCCCGGCCGCTTCGCACTCGGTTGCGAACCGATCCAGCGAGAGTTGGAGGTCACGGGCTGATGAAGCCAACAGGACCACATCATCTGCAAAAAGCAGAGACCCGATCCTGAGGCCACCAAACCGGACCCCCTCAACACCATGGCTGCGCCTAGAAATTCTGTCCATAAAAGTTATGAACAGAATCAGTGACAAAGGGCAGCCCTGGCGGAGTCCAACCCCCATCGGAAACGAGTTCGACTTACTACCGGCGATGCGGACCAAGCTCTGACACCGGTCATACAGGGAGCGGACGGCCCGTATTAGGGGGCCCGACACCCTATACTCCCGGAGAACCCCCCACAGGACTCCCCGAGGCACGCGGTTGAATGCCTTCTCCAGATCCACAAAACACATGTAGACTGGTTGGGAAAACTCCCACGCACCTCAAGGACCCTGCTGAGGGTATAGAGCAGATCCACAGTTCCACGTCCAGGGCGAAAACCACACTACTCCTCCTGAATCCGAGGTTCGACTATCCGACAGACCCTCCTCTCCAGTACCCTTGAATAGACCTTGCCAGGGAGGCTGAGGAGTGTGATCCCCCTATAGTTGGAACACACCCTCCGGTCCCCCTTCTTAAAAAGAGGGACCACCACCCCGGTCTGCCAATCCAGTGGTACCTCCCCTGATGTCCACGCGACATTGCAGAGTCGTGTCAACCACGACAACCCTACAACGTCCAGAGCCCTAAGGAACTCCGGACGAATCTCATCCACCCCCGGGGCCCTGCCACGGAGGAGTTTCTCAACAACCTCGGCTACTTCGACCCCGGAGATAAAAGAACCCGCCTCCGATTCCCCAGGCCCTGCTTCCTCACTGGAAGGTGTGTCGGTGGGATTGAGAAGGTCTTCGAAGTATTCCTTCCACCGATCCACAATGTCCCGAGTTGAGGTCAGCAGCACACCATCCCCACCATACACAGTGTTGACAATGCACTGCTTCCCCCTCCTCAGGCGCCGGATGGTGGTCGAGAACCTTTTCGAAGCCGTCCGGAAGTCGTTCTCCATGGCCTCCCCGAACTCCTCCCACGCCCGGATCTTTGCCTCGGCGACCGCCGCAGCCGCAACCCACTTGGCTTGCATGTACCTGTCAGCTGCCTCGGGAGCCCCACAGGCCAAAAAGGCCCGGTTGGACTCCTTCCTCAGCTTGACGGCGTCCCTCATCGCTGGTGTCCACCAGCGGGTTCGGGTGTTGCCGCCACGACAGGCACCGACCACCTTGCAGCCACAGCACCTTACTCAACAATGGAGGCACATGGTCCACTCGGACTCAATGTCCCCCACCTCCTCCGGGACATGGGAGAAGCTCTCCCGGAGGTGGTAGTTGAAGCTTCTTCTGATAGGAGACTCTGCCAGGCGTTCCCAGCAGACCCTCACAATACGTTTGGGCCTGCCGGGTCTGTCCGGCATCCTCCCCCACCAACGGAGGCAACTCACCACCAGGTGGTGATCAGTTGACAGCTCCGCCCCTCTCTTCACCCGAGTGTCCAGAACATGCGGCCTCAGATCCGAGGACACGCCTACAAAGTCGGGTTCAGATCAGGTGGGCCATTCCTCCCAATCACGCCCCTCCAGGTCTCACTGTCACTGCCGACGTGAGCATTGAAGTCACCCAGGAGGTCGAGGGAATCCCCAGAAGGAGCACTCTCTAGTATTCCCTCTAGGAACTCCAAAAAGGGTGGATACGCTGAACTGTTGTTCGGGCCATAGGCACAAACAACAGTCAGGATCCGTCCCCCCACCCGAAGGGGGAGGGAGGCTATCCTCTCGTTCAACGGGGTAAACCCCAACGTACAGGCACCAAGCCGGGGGTCAACAAGAATCGCCACCCCTGCCTGCCGCCTCTCCCCGTCGGCAACTCCAGAGTGGAAGAGAGTCCAACCCCTCTCGAGGAGGCTGGTTCCAGAGCCGTTGCTATGCATCGAGGTGAGGCCGACTATATCCAATCGGAACTTCTCAACCTCGCGCACCAGCTCAGGCTCCTTCCCCATCAGAGAGGTGACGTTCCACGTCCCTAGAGCTAGCTTCTGCAGCCGGGGATCGGACCGCCAAGGTCCCCGCCTTCGGCTGCCACCCAACTCACACAGCACCCGATCCCTTTGGCCCCTCCTGCAGGTGGTGAGCCCACTGGAAGGGGGTCCCACGTCGTTCCTTCGGGCTATGCCTGGCCGGGCCCGGCCACCAGGCGCTCACCAGCGTGCCCCACCCCCAGGCCTGGCAAGGAAGACTTGAGACCAAATTTTTGACTCGTCATAAATTTCTGGGCTGCACTTTGTCTGGTCCCTCACCTAGGACCTGTTTTCCATGGGTGGTCCTACCAGGGGCATAAAGCCCAGACAACTGAGCTCCTAGGATCATAGGGAGAGTGCTCCTTCTGGGGGTTCCCTCGTCCTCCTGGGTGACTTCAATGCTCACGTCGGCAGTGACAGTGAGACCTGGAGGGGCGTGATCGGGAAGAATGGCCCCCCTGATCTGAACCCGAGTGGTGTTCTGTTGTTGGACTTCTGTGCTCGTCACAGATTGTCCATAACGAACACCATGTTCAGGCATAAGGGTGTCAAGATGTACACTTGGCACCAGGACACCTTGGGCCGCAGTTCGATGATCGACTTTGTATTCGTGTCCTCGGTTTTGCGGCCGCATGTTCTGGACACTCGGGTGAAGAGAGGGGCGGAGCTGTCAACTGATCACCACCTGGTGGTGAGTTGGCTCCGATGGTGGGGGAGGATGCCGGACAGACCCGGCAGGCCCAAACATATGGTGAGGGTCTGCTGGGAATGCCTGGCGGAGTCTCCGGTCTGAAGGAGATTAAACTCCCACCTCCGGGAGAGCTTCAACCATGTCCCGGAGGAGGTGGGGGACATTGAGTCCGAGTGGACCATGTTCCGTGCCTCCATTGTTGAGGTGGTTGACCGGTGCTGTGGCTGCAAAGTGGTCGGTGCCTGTCGTGGGGGCAACACCTGAACCCGCTGGTGGACACTGGCGGTGAGGGATGCCGTCAAGCTGAAGATGGAGTCATACCGGGCCTTTTTGGCCTGTGGGACTCCTGAGGCAGCAGACAGGCACCGGCGCGCCAAGCGGAGTGCGGCTGCAGCGGTTGCCGAGGCAAAGATCCGGGCGTGGGAAGAGTTGGGGAGGTCATGGAATGACTTCCGGACGGCTTCGAAAAGGTTCTGGACCACCATCCGGCGCCTGAGGAGGGGGAAGCGGTGCATTGTCAACACTGTGTACAGTGGGGATGGTGTGCTGCTGACCTTGACTCAGGACGTTGTGGATTGGTGGAAGGAATACTTTGAAGACCTCCTCAATCCCACCGACACGCCTTCCAGTGAGGAAGCAGGGCCTGGTGACTCGGGAGCGGATTCTCTTATGTCCGGGGCTGAGGTAGCCGAGGTTGTTCAGAAAGTCCTCGGTGGCAGGTGGCAGAGATTCGCCCGGAGTTCCTTAGGGCTCTGGATGTTGTAGGGTTGTCGTGGTTGACACGTCTCTGCAACGTCGCGTGGACATCAGGGGCGGTACCACTGGATTGGCACTGGTGGTGGTCCCTCTTTTTAAGAAGGGGGACCGGAGGGTGTGTTCCAACTATAGGGGGATCACACTCCTCAGCCTCCCTGGCAAGGTCTATTCAAGGGTACTGGAGAGAAGGGTCTGTCGGATAGTTGAACCTCAGATTCAGGAGGAGCAGTGTGGTTTTTGTCCTGGACGTGGAACTGTGGACCAGCTCTATACCCGCAGGGTTCTCGAGGGTGCGTGGGAGTATGCCATACCAGTCCACATGTGTTTTGTGGATCTGGAGAAGGCATTTGACTGTGTGCCTCGGGGAGTCCTGTGGGGGCTTCTCCAGGAGTATGGGGTGTCGGGCCCCCTAATACGGGCCGTCCGCTCCCTGTATGACCGGTGTCAGAGCTTGGTCAATGGGGACCAAGCTTGGTCAATGGGGACCAAGCTCTGACACCGGTCATACAGGGAGCTCGACTTACTACCAGCAATGGGGCTGGTAGTAAGTCGAGCTCGTTTCCGGTGAAGGTTGGACTCCGCCAGGGCTGCCCTTTGTCACCAATTCTGTTCATAACTTTTATGGACTGAATTTCTAGGTGCAGCCGTGGTGTTGAGGGGGTCCAGTTTGGTGGCCTCAGGATCAGGTCTCTGCTCTTTGCAGATGATGTGGTCTTGTTGGCTTCATCAGTCCGTGACCTCCAGCTCTCGCTGGACCGGTTCGAGAATCAGCGGCCGGGATGAGAATCAGCGCCTCCAAATCTGAGGCCATGGTTCTCAGCCGGAAAAAGGTGGAGTGCCTTCTCCATCACAGTCAGGGAGGGGATCCTCCCCAAAGTGGAGGAGTTCAAGTACCTCGGGGTCTTGTTCACGAGTGAGGGAAGAATGGAGCGGGAGATCAACAGGCGGATCGGTGCGGCGTCTGCAGTAATGCGGACTCTGCACCCGTCAGTTGTGGTGAAGAGAGAGCTGAGCCGAAAGGCGAAGCTCTCGATTTACCGGTCGGTCTTCGCTCCTACCTTTACCTATGGTCTTGAATTTTGGGTAATGTCCGAAATAACGAGATCACGGGTACAAGCGGCCGAAATGATGAGCCGCTGCTCCTCCGCACTGAGAAGAGCCAGATGAGGTACCTAGTAAGGATACCTCCCGGACGCCTCCCTGGTGAGGTGTTCAGGGCACGTCCCTCCAGGAGGAGGCCCCCGGGAAGACCCAGGACACGCTGGAGGGACTATGTCTCTCTGCTGGCCTGGGAACGCCTCGGGATCCCCCCGGAAGAGCTGGACGAAGTGACTGGGGAGAGGGAAGTCTGGGCTTCCCTGCTTAGGCTGCTGCCCCCTGCGACCCGATTCCAGATAAGCGGTAGAAAATGGATGGATGCCAGGGATGGATAGTCTCGTAGCACATCAATTAAACTTTAGAAGCTGCGCTGACCATAAAAAAATGTAGGCAGTCTATGTTTTTATTCAGCTACTCAAATTCATATTTATGTTTCTAACTGACCTTAAAGGAACGCTGGAGGCCGGGTTTGGTGAACCGGAGGTAGATTAAACCCAGCACAACAAGCCCAATAAATGTCCAGCGCAGGAAGCTCATGAAATTCAGCAGGCTGTAAATGTCTCCAACAAACAGCTGAAGCATTGTGAGAGGGTACTGTGTCCACCGACACACACACACACACACACACACGTGTGTCTAGAAACACACACACACACACAATTAATGTACACAACTTTATTTTGGCAAAATTGACTCTGTTGAATGTAATTTCATAAATATCTGTAGTGATCAGGCATAAAATTATGACCAACGACCGAATATTCTGTTGGTAACAGTTTTGTTTACAAAACAACCCTGAGCAGTCAAGCCAAGAACCCCCACTAGACCCCTGGAGGAGAGCTGTGGTATCTCAAGACATTAGCAGCAGAGCCTTTATAGTTTTTGTTCACTGCTTAAACACTATAGACACATGCTTAAACACATGCTAGGACGTATCGCGTCATCGGTAACATATCGCGTCATTTCCTGTTTCTGCTCCGTCCTACTCATTCACTTCTCCTGGTGTTTGCTACGGTGGATTTACTGTTGTTAATTATTTGTTGCTTTTTGTTTATCCTGTTTAGTAGTACACAAGCACCTTGGTGAAAGCTTAGTAACCGCACGATCTTTTGGGTTCTATACTTCGCTCTCTGTCTATTTCATTCCGCGCAGCTGCGCTCACTGCTAGCATGGCTAACTTCACTTCTCCCACCGTTTCTCCTCCGGTGTTCTGCAAAGTGTGTGAAATGTTTAGTTGTGTAGCTTATTTATAGCTCTAGAGGCGAGGCTTAGCGAGCTTGAGGCGAGACTCCGCACACAAGATAGCAACGTAGCACCTGTAGCTAGCCAGCACCAGTTAGCCTGTGCGGACCAGCCCAGTTCAGCTACTGTTAGCTGTTCCCCCGCAGCTCCCGAGCAGCCCAGTCATGGTGGTTGGGTGGCGGTTCGAAGGAAGCGTAGCCTGAAACAAAGGCCCGTGGTTCACCACCAACCGCTTCATGTCGCAAACCTCTTTTCCCCACTCAGTGACGCACGCACTGAGAAACCGACCCTGGTTATTGGCGACTCTATTCTTCACTACGTGAAGCCGACACCAGAGACCATAGTTAAATGTATCCCGGGGGCCAGAGCGGGCGACATAGAGGGAAACTTAAAGCAGCTGGTGAAAGATAAGCGCAAATACAGCAAAATTATCATTCACGTCAGCGTTAACGACGCCCGGCTGCGCCAGTCGGAGATTACTAAAGTTAATATGGAGTTAATATGTAACTTCGCCAAAACGATGTCGGACTCCGTAGCGTTCTCTGGTCCCCTCCCGAATCTGGCCAGTGATGACATGTTTAGCCGCATGTCATTGCTCCGTCGCTGATTGTCGCGGTGGTGTCCAGAAAATAACGTGGCCTTTATAGATAATTGGAAGACTTTTTGGGGAAAACCTGGCCTTATTAGCAGAGACCGCATTAATCCCGCCCGGGGTGGTGCAGCTCTCGAGGCCAGGAGGCAGAGTCGCTGTCTTACACGCTTCTCTGCTGCTTCTGTAAAACTGCCGCCCTCCAATAAAAATAAAAATGACAATAAAACTAAAAACGCTCACAGTAACGCTAAGTTTAATAATACAATAGAAGTAGTGTCAGTACCTCATCCTCCCGCAGTTCATCTAGTAAATAAGTCAAGAGGTGTTAATAATAATAACCTTATAAAAATCCACAGAAGTAAATACTCAGAAACAAATAAAACAGTTAGATGTGGTCTGTTGAACACACGATCTCTATGGTCTAAATCTCTTCTAGTTAATGATTTAATAACAGATCATCTGTCTGATATTTTCTTTCTCAGGGAGACTTGGTTGCAGGATGAAGAATATGTTAGTTTAAATGAAGCAACTCCATCTAGTCATATTAACTATCATGTTCCTCGAAGTGCAGGCAGAGGAGGTGGGGTGGCAGCAATCTACCGCTCCAGCCTTTAAGTCAATCCCAAACCTAAAGCTACCTGTAGCTCTTTTGAGAGTCTCACTCTCAGCCTCTCTCACCACAACTGGAAGTCAGAAAAGCCAGTTTTATTAGTTGTGGTGCATCGGCCACCTGCAGCTGCTTACACACAGTTCCTGAGTTTTCAGATTTCCTGTCTAGTTTAGTGGTCAGTACAGATAAAGTCATTATAGTGGGTGATTTTAACATCCATATGGATGATGAGACTGACAGTCTTAAGACGGCGTTTAACTCACTGATAGATTCGGTCGGGGAGGAGATCCTCCCCCAAGTGGAGGAGTTCAAGTACCTCGGGGTCTTGTTCACGAGTGGGGGAAGAATGGAGCGGGAGATCGACAGGCGGATCGGTGCGGCGTCCGCAGTAATGCGGACTCTGCACCGGTCCGTTGTGGTGAAGAGAGAGCTGAGCCGAAAGGCGAAGCTCTCGATTTACCGGTCGATCTTTGTTCCTACCCTATGTAGGGTAGGAACAGAACTACCCAGAGCTATGGTCATGAGCTCTGGGTAGTGACCGAAAGAACGAGATCGCGGGTACAAGCGGCCGAAATGAGTTTCCTCCGCAGGGTGGCTGGGCTCTCCCTTAGAGATAGGGTGAGAAGCTCTGCCATCCGGGAGGAGCTCGGAGTAGAGCCGCTGCTCCTCCGCATTGAGAGGAGTCAGATGAGGTGGCTCGGGCACCTAGTAAGGATGCCTCCCGGACGCCTCCCTGGTGAGGTGTTCAGGGCACGTCCCTCCGGTAGGAGGCCCCCGGGAAGACCCAGGACATGCTGGAGGGACTATGTCTCTCGGCTGGCCTGGCAACGCCTCGGGATCCCCCCGGAAGAGCTGGACGAAGTAGCTGGGGAGAGGGAAGTCTGGGCTTCCCTGCTTAGGCTGCTGCCCCCGCGACCCGACCCCGGATAAGCGGAAGAAAATGGATGGATGGATAGATTCAATAGGTTTCTCTCAGTTAGTAAATGAACCGACGCACTGTCATAATCAC
>CM027081.1:21849829-21871607 GCA_015343265.1 Pao palembangensis
CTGAAGAGTGCAGTCCTGTAAACAATGGCATCATTAAAACTAAACTGTATGCACATAAACTGAACGAGAGAGCGAACGAGAGTATAATAAATAAAATAATAAAGCAACAAGGAAGATTACCCATTTATTGAGAGTTCTCTTTAGCTGCACATTGGCTTTCACTGAAATTTTTCCATAAATTCTGAGTATCTGAAGAGTATCTGTAAATTGATTCATTTGCTGTCTGGTCTCAAGGGCCTGCAGAGGAAACTGTTTTTTTCTGCCTGTACTGACACGCCCAAGCGAGAGAGAGGGGAGTGTTTGATGATTTTTCATGACTCAAATGTAGACTCCAGTCATCTGCATGTCACACCCTAACCTTAACACGCAACCCCATCTGGCAAGGTATGGTATATATTTTTTTACATTGCATATGTGTTTTTAAATGTTTATTTAAAGTTTTCTTTTCTGTTTAGTAATGTGCTTTTTCTTTTCTTAGCTTTACAAAAAAACAATTCATAGAGGAGCCAACCACTGTTTTTCCCAGCTTCATTTGAACTTTAGTTTGCCTTAAACCTATTTCTTGTATGGGCTATTTTGTGTTTTTTGTTTTGTGGTTTTTTTTTCTGTTGCATTGAAGTGATGATCCGTGCAGCCTGAAGGTCTGGAGATTGGGTGACCTACAGAAAGCTACAGCGAGAGGGAGAGAGAGAAAAGAGGGGGAGAGAGACACAAAACAGCAAGGAAGACTGGACAGTCTTCCTCGCTGTCAGCTATAAAATGATTTACTGCACACAAGATGACGGCTTTGCCTCTTCCTTTACTAAGTCTTCATGGCTTCATTGTGGAAGCAAATAAAACATAAAATAAAAACAGAAGTCAGGTTACATAAAATTGAAATTTAGGGCAATTTAGCATGAATGGGAACTCAAGACTGCACATAACCATTCCTGTTTGACTGGACTCTGACTCTGGGCATCATGTTGCATTAATATTAATAGACATGCCATTTTACAATTACCAATTCAATTCAATTCAATTCAATTCAATTCAATTCAATTCAATTCAATTCAATTTTATTTATATACTGTGGCACCTTTTACAATAAAATTGTCTCTAAGTGCTTTACAGAGGTAGAAACCCAGAGCCTGAACCCCCAGGTAAGCACAGTGGCAAGGAAAAACTCCCTTTTAACAGGAAGAAACCTTGAACAGGACCAGGCTTACAAGGGGGAACCACTGGCCTTCGCTTAGCCTGATTCACCAAGAACCCGTTGGACTCACGGCTGGGCTCCCCCGCCCTCCAGGTCCTTGCGCCTTCTTTTATCGGTCGGGACAAATCAAACTGTAACAGATAGTTGCTGCTTGGCAAAGCTTTTAATAACAAACAAGTTTTACAAGATCTTGGAGATTCGTTGACAACACAGCTGCATAACAGAATTGTCCTGTCAAGGAGATCTGCTGAGACAGAATCTCCTCACCTTTTTATCCTAATGAGGCCCCCTCCTCTGGCCCCCATGAGTGACCATCTGTTCATCGTAAACATTCCTCACATTCCACACTTCCTCACTTCTTATTTTATAGTTCCTGTCTTATCTGACTTTACTGATTTAATGTCTAACTCCTACAAACATCCTAAGGTTAAAGGAAGGTCAGGACCTCAGTCTAAGTCCTTCAGCACATTCCAGTCTTTATGACACCTCTCAGCTACAACTTTAAACCCATTGTTTCCACAATTCCCCCTTTTGATCTCTTTAGAGATCACACAACATCCTAAAAACTTATTAGTAAACTTTTTGATTGTTTTTGTCTGTGATTGCCAATTTTATCCAAATCATAACCAGTAGATTTCAGTGGAATATTTGAGCTACCTGGTGTGACCATTTTCAGATAAATACATGCTCCCAACATACTTACAAAGAAAACAAGAACAGTAGCACATGTGAACAAATATACATTAACACATAAAAGTTCATGACATCGCCGTTCCCGGTGTCGACGTTCTCGGGGGACGGCCTCCATCAGTTCCGTCATCTCGTCTTCAGTCATCAGTGTCTCGAGGTTGGCATCTTCCATCTGTATATCTATTGGAGCGCTCATCTATGTTCCCTGGTGAGGAGAGGTTACCAGCACTTCACTCACTCTTGTGTTTCTAACGTGGGCTATGTGTCAGTCGGGGGTGCAGTTTCCGACTGTGTGGTGTTTCCCAGAGCCTTGGCACACTGCGTCAGGTGGTACCACACTTTGCCTTTGCCCTGAAGGTGGACGGCTGTCGATGTTCTAGCGGTCACTCGGTGTGGTCCTGTCCACCTTGGTTCCTGCCACTTCCTTTTTAACACTTTCAGGAGCACCCACTCGTCCTCCGGTCCTGGAGGTGAGTCCCCCTTTGGTTCTCTCGATGCTTCCTGTGTGACCTGAGGAACAAATACTAACACCATTTGGTTAAGCGTTGCAAATGTCAATTTTGGAGTTTTCTGTGGACCCTCCCCTATGGGGCCCCACGGTCCCAGAAACATGTGCCCGTGGTGCAACTCAAACGGAGTGAACCCGGTGCTCCTGTTCACTGTGGACCTTATGGACATTAATGCATTAGGCAGGGCTTCAACCCAGTTTAATTTAGTTCCTGCCATGATCTTAGCCAATTTAGTTTTTATCACCCCGTTTGCTCTTTCTACCTTTCCCTGTGACTGGGGGTGATACACAGTTCCAAACCGATGTTTAAGACCCATCGTTTTTTCTACCCATGCCAGGTCGAATTGTTTTGGAAACCGTGCTGTGGAATGTAACGATCAACTAAACATTTTATCACAGTTTTTGCATCCTCTTTTAGGTGTATTGTTGGCCGGCATAGGTAAATGCAAAAACAGGTTGCAGTTCTGCAGCTAATGGTAGACAAAAGAATGAATTTGCCAAATCAACCACTGTAAAATATTGGTGCTCCGGTTTGAGTGCTGACAAGGCTGTGAGTGGATTTAGGGTGTTCCAGAACCAGAGCATTAATAGCTCGTAAATCATGTGCCATTCTGTAAGACTTCCCGTCTGCCTTTAAGACCGGAAGTAGGGGTGTGTTCCACGGGGAACATGTTGGTTTAATTACATCTGCCTGTAGGAGGCCTCTAATGGTGTCTTTTAATCCTTCTGTGGCCTCTGGTGAAACCTTGTACTGTGGTATATACACTGGTTGAGATTGATCCAATTGAAAAGTGACTGGGGGAATCTTGCATTCCCCAACATCAAAAGGTCCTGTAGTCCACACCTTAGAGGGGACGTTAGCTTTAACGCTTTCTGCCTCAGGATCAGACCTCTCAGCCCTCTCATTGTTGTCTGTCAATTTGAAGATGCTCCAATATAGCATTATCTGTTGTAAAATGTTTAATGTACAAAAAGCTGGGATCAGACACTGAGCGGAAAACTGCTGGAAGGTGTGTAGGCTGCCAATCAGTAATTAATGAAGCCGTTTTTTACCATGGCTCCAAGTTCTCTGGCCTGATGATGAGGGGAGAGAGCAAGTGAAACATGTGGAAATGCAGAGTTAGACAATTGATACCAATCACGCTGTTCAGGTGTTAATACAACGGCTGCAGCAACTCCCTGAGGACCACACACAATTCCTGTTGTATTAATTTTCCAATGCTGTCCCTGTAGTTGTGAGAAAAATCTTGCTTGATATTCCAGGTCTTGTGAAGTGTCATAATTTAGGGTGCAGTGTGGTGGATCTGGTGGGGGAAAATAAATGCCTAAACCTTCGATGAACTAATGCCACTGATGATAGAGGCGGAGCACTGAACATGAATGCAAAGAGTCAGTTGTGAGTGCCGCCCAATAAATGTCAGCGATGGGTGTAGCCATAGTCTGTGATGTGCCCAGCCACATCTGATGTTGCTTTCCAGTCCTCCATTGTTTCTGCCACCCACTTGGCAGGATTCTGCTTCACCTCCCAGCAAGGCTGAAACTTCTGCAACGCTCCTCGTGTTACAGGAAATACAACTCTCACTGCATTGTTGAACTCTGTTATGTGTTCATCATATGCATCTGAATCATCTTCTCTCTCTGTTCCTGCCAGTCTTTCCACTTCCTCTAAGGATTCTAACCCTGCCGCGCGTGATACAACAGCTCTGACATCCCCTAATGCAAGGCGTGTTCCATAAGTGACTTGCAGCAACTTTATCATAAACGGTCCTCCACCCGTATGGATGGAAGGCAACAAAGCCATTAAAGTTGTCACATCACCCAAATTATATGGCTTATAACATTTCATACCTCCTCCAACTTCTTATTAAGGGCATTTGACGCTGTTTTCCATCAGCCTCCTCCTTATCTGGCCTCGCCTCATCTTCTAACTCAGACATTCATCTTGCTCCCTCTCGCGATCTCTTTCTCTCTCTACTTGCAACTGTTGTTTCCTCCTTTCCCAACCTGTCACTCTGTCTTCTGTTTCCAACTTAACCTCTGTCCTTCTGTTTCCAACTTGACTTTTGTTCTCTTTTACAATGTCCCCACCTCCAGTACACAAAGTGCCATTTTTTATATTTAAAACTCCGTCTTCAATCCTTAACATCGGTGCTTGTACCGCGTAAGGCGGAGGATTTGCAGGAGCAGCTGGCAGTGAGGGATACAAGCCTCCCTCACACTCACATAGAATAGAATAGAATAGAATAGAATAGAATAGAAGAGAATAGAATAGAATAGAATAGAAATACTTTATTAATCCCAGACATGGGAAATTGACTTGTCCCAGCAGCCTCGCTAGTATTAACATATTTACAACATATACAATGCAATAAATAATTATGTCACCTTCCTTGGATTTGTGGTACAGCGCGGACAGCTCGTTCCGGACCCTGCCAAAGTCGCGGCAGTAGTGGAATGGCCCACTCCTTCTTCTCGGAAACAACTCCAACGTTTCCTGGGGTTTGCCAATTTTTACCGCCGCTTTATACGGGATTACAGTAAGGTGGCGGCCCCACTCACCGACCTCACCTCCACTGGCAGACAGTTCCAGTGGTCCGACGAGGCAGAAGCAGCCTTTGCTAGATTAAAGAAGTTGTTTACATCTGCTCCAATTCTCTCCCATCCAGATCCCAGCCGCCAGTTCGTGGTGGAAGTGGACGCCTCAGACATGGGCGTCGGAGCAGTCCTGTCACATCGGGACCCCGGGAACCAGAAGCTCCATCCCTGCGCTTTTTTCAGCCGGCGCCTGTTACCTGCGGAGGTAAATTATGACGTGGGGAATCGGGAGCTCCTGGCGGTGGTTCTCGCCCTTCAGGAGTGGTGCCACTGGCTGGAGGGCTCGGCGATCCCGTTTGTTGTATGGACTGACCACAGAAATCTGGCTTACCTGCGCAGCGTGAAGCGGCTGAATTCGCGACGGCGCGGTGGGCACTTTTTCTCGGTCGCTTCGACTTTACGCTCACGTACCGCCCTGGCTCCCGGAATGTGAAGCCGGACGCGCTGTCCCCCCAATTCGCAGCAGACGCGTCGGATCCCTATCCTCTCTCCGGCCTGCATCGTAGGCACCATGGTTTGGCAGGTGGAGGAGAAAGTCCGCGAGGCACAGCGCGCCAGACCGAGTCCCGTGGAGACGCCAGACTTTTTGTCCCAGATTCGGCCCGTTCGGAGGTTCTGCAATGGGCGCACTCCTCCAAACTTGCCTGGCACCTCCACCTCCTTCGACAGCGCTTCTGGTGGCTGACCATGACGCATGGACCTACATAGCCGCCTGTTCAGTGTGTGCCAGGGGGAAGGCATCCCACCAGCATCCGGCAGGTCTGCTCAACCCTCTCCCGATCCCTCACCGCCCATGGTCACACATCGCGGTCGACTTGTGACTGCCCTCCCCCCATCCAACGGACACACCGTCGTGTTAACTATAGTAGACCGCTTCTCCAAGGCGGGCACATTTCGTACCCCTCGTTAAACTCCCGTCTGCCGTGGAGACTGGGGCGCTCTTAGTCTCTCACATCTTTCGTCTGCATGGGATCCCAAGAGATATTGTGTCTGACCGGGGTCCACAGTTCACATCCCGAGTGTGGAAATCATTTTGCACCGCCCTGGGGGTGTCGGTGAGTTTCCCTCAGGCTACCACCTGCAATCGAATGGGCAGTCCAAGAGGACCAACCAGAGCCTTGAGAACGTGCTCCGATGCATCGCAGCGAAGAACCCGGTGTCATGGAGTTCCTTCCTTCCCTGGGTGGAAGATGCCCACAACTTGCTGGTATCAGCTGCTCTCGGCAAAGGATCTCCCCCTCCAGGTCGACTGTAAGAAGCTGGCACCTAGGTTCGTGGGCCCTTTCGAAGTGGACCGTATGATCAATACCACAGCGGTGCGTCTCCGCCTGCCAGCATCACTTAAGATCCACCCTACCTTCCACGTCTCTCCCGGGTGAAACCGGTCCATGTGTCAGAGCTGGCCCCGCCACAGGTCCCTCCCCCCCCTCCCAGGATGGTCGAGGGTGGTGCAGCATTCACGGTGCAGCGCATTCTGGATGTCCGCTGACGGGGGCGCGGCTGGCAGTACCTGGTGGATTGGGAGGGATACGGTCCAGAGGAGAGGTCCTGGATTCCCCGCCGCTCTTGCACACCTTCTACAGGGATCAACCGGAGAAACCGGGTAGGGCGCCAGGAGACGCCCGTTAAAGGGGGGGTACTGTCAGGAACATGTGCTCCACACAGGTTCGCTGTAGTGTTTGTTTGGCCCACCAGGGGGCGCTGTGGTCCGGACCTCTACTAAGGACAGACGCACCTGTGGCGAATCATCCATCAGCAGGCCTATTTAAGGACCCTTTCAGGTCATCCTTCCTCGTTTCCCAGAAAGGATCACCTCGCCGTCCGCCTAAAGACGGAGTTACTCCAGGAACTCTCCGCAGAAGAACCTAACTTTTCCCCTTTACGACGCCGATGGCTATGCTAAAGATTGAAGAGTAAAATTTGGATGACCCTATTCTTCCTGTAGCTGTACAAACTGATTGTAACTAGACGTATCAGGCCTACACACTGAGACTAACTGTATGCTTTACTGAACAGAAAGGTTTTAAGTTTAATCTTAAAGGCATCTGCCTTTAAGATCTGCCAAGGTGTCTACCTCTCGGACTCAGGTTGGTAACTGTTTCCATAGTAAAGTTGCCTGATAGCTAAAGCCTAATTCTAGGAACTACAAGTAAACCTGCACTCTATAATCTGAGTGTTCTTTTAGGAATATACGGAACTATGAGATCCACCAGGTACAATGGAGATAGTCCATTGAGAGCTTTATATGTTAGTAGGAGAATCTTAAAGTCTATACTAAATGTCACTGGAAGCCAGTGAAGAGAAGCTAAAACCGGAGAGATGATCCTGTCAGATTCCTGTCAGAACCCTGTTCTGGATCAGCTGCAGACCTTGTGTCAGGAACATGTGCTCCACACACATGTGTGTCTGTGTGTGTGTGTGTGTCTCTGTGTGTAGTGTTTGTTTGGCCCATCAGGGGGCGCTGTGGTCCGGACCTCCGCTAAGGACAGAAGCACCTGTGGCGAATCATCCAACAGCAGGCCTATTTAAGGACCAGCCACCAGTTCACCGGCGTCTGATTGTTGCGTCCGTAGGAGCTGCATCTCGATCCCTTCGTGCTTAAAATCCCTCTGAACATTTTTTTCCCTTTCAGGTCATCCTTCCTCGTTTCCCAGAAAGGATCACCTCGCCGTCCGCCTAAAGACGGAGTTACTCCAGGAACTCTCCGCAGAAGAACCTACCTGCGCAAACACCGGTCTCGTGTATGTTTTTTTGTTGTGATTTCATCCTCCCTTCCGGAGCGCCTTTTGTTCTCCTCCTCCCCGATCCCCCAAATAAAAGGGGTTGTTCTTCAAACCTGCCTCGCCTTTGCACTTGGGTCCTCAACACACCCTAAAACCGTAACACCTTGCATGTTTGTAGTATTTGCAGTTTTATGTTTTAACATTCACCCCAGTTTTTTAAATTTGTTTTCCCCAGTTCTCCTAATTAAAACTAATTGCATGTCCTCTTGGAGAGTTGCATTCCAAACCATTTTTAACCATTTCTTTCAATATATTTTAATTCATTAAAGTAGCATATTTTTGTTTAATTTCTTTTACTTCTAAAAGTGTTGAACATTATTTAGCCTATTGGTTTTTTTTATTTATTTACCTTTTTCATTCTTGCTTTCAAGCCTCCTGCTGTTTCTATAGACCCACTGTATTTATAGAGCACAGGCTGGCAGGGACACGGCAGGTTATGTGTTATGTGACCCTAAATTTATTATGAATAGTCCTTTATTGTCAGTGTAACATGTACAAAGAAATTAAAAAAGTCAGACAGTCAGTGCATTATTACGCTAAAACAGATGGCGTCCATGACTGCGGAAACAGGAGCCACTGATGCCCTCGAGCAAGCCCACGCAGGATTCACCGCCGCCGGACCGAACACCACTGCGCGTTGGCCCGCCCCTGTTTCTGTCTCGCCGTTGGCTGCTCTGACTGATGGTCCCGAGCCCCGCATCAGTGCTCCTGAATGCTTTGTAGGAGGTCCTGAGACGTGCAGGGGAATATACCGTGACACATCCCACCGATTGCGCCCACATGGAATGGAGACTGTTGCCAGCACGTTCATCATTCCAGATGATTGCTGAGGAGCCTTGCAGGGTGCTTGGTGACGGCACCCTGGATCCGGTGCAGTGTTTGGGTGATGTGGCCCAGTACTTGTGGTTCAGGTGCTTCCCCAGGTCTAGACACACACACTGTTGTTTTCCTCATGTGTGTTTCATCCCTCAGCTACTCCCGTTGGTCCAACAAGCCTGGGTGTGCTTTTCCGAACCGGGAGCCCTCCGAATAAGGCGGCCCTGCTGTTTTGAAGACAGAAAAGTGATTTCTGGGTGAAGTCTACTAAGGCCAAGAAAAGAAAAGCACCTCCGATCCAGAAAGAAGCCACGAACGGCCCAGCAGCCACCTGCATCTCATCTGCTAATCTGCGCAGCTACTTAAACTCCGGACTTTGACTGACTCTTCACCATGTGTTATGTGTTGTCAAGAAAAATTGTGGTCCATCGTGCCTTCCACGAAGATAAAGTACTGAGTACTTTTGTCCAACCGTCTGCAGCTGCAGGGCCCCCTTTGAAGCTGAAAATGGTGATACCTGGATCATGCCCGGGAAGAAGAAGGTCGAGGTGACAGGGAAGTCTCGGGTAGAGTCTACCTCCAAACCCCAGGCCATTCAGCAGGCAGCTCCCCACAAGGATGAACAACCGGCAGGACGAGGATCCTCACGACCAAGGCTAACCCAGGGGTCAGAAGTGGCCGCGTGACCACCCTGGAGGGGAGATATGCACCTTATAACCGCTCAGGTACAAACCGGTCTGCAATGGTTCCGCCTGGAGAAGCTGGCACAAAGCTGAGAGTCTGATCGCTGCTATAGGCGACGAGGTGTAGGCGTACTGCTAAAAGAAAGAGGACACTCCTTTGAGGACAGTGAAGTACGTGTGCTGGCCAGAGAAGGTCGCTGGTTTGAGAGGGGTGTCAAGGAAGCCATCCACGTCAAGTTGGAAAAACCATCTTTAAACAGGGGTGGTGGACTAAGGCACTTTCTCTCACCCACGTACAATGCAGTCCTCCACTCTTTTCGTCAGTAATCCAAACATTCACACCGTTTAACGAGACCTGGTGACTCATTAACATGTGACCCAACCGAAACTAGGTGACTGACCCTGCCAACCACCCTGCCAACGACGCTCAGGTGACCACCAGAGCCATTAACATGCCGATGGTCCACAAGGCTATATTTTCAAGCTCCTGCCCCAGCAAACTTAGAACTGAAGCTCTCTGGAGAGAGGGCGAAACGTTTTCACGGAAACCTTTAAGTCCAGTTGACAGAGAGAGATCTAATTTTGGATAACTATGACCTGTGTCGAAGAAATCACTCAGTCCAAGTTGGAGGTTTGCTGTGGTGGTGTGAGTTTAATCTTAAGTATGCCGGCACACTGGTGAACTGACAGACACAGAGCTGATCTTAATCCGTGAGCTGACCCAGAGCAGTAGAATCAGGGTACACATACAAGGGAAACAAAAGGCAGTGATCGCATATGAAAATACAGCAGTATAATACACAGGAACCAGGAGGACAGGGGTGGTAAGGAGGGGGTCAGTGCCATTTGGACATCGACCCCAGGATCAAAGGGGACACGGATGTAGGGTCCTTGATTAAGATGCTAATCAAGGACGGGAATACGGGAGGAAGGGGGAAGACAAGACAGCAGGGGTAGAAAGGAGAAACAGTGCCATTTGGGCACAGGCTTCAAGATTAAAGGGATTTCTGCTTAAGATGATAATCAGAGACAGGAGACAGAGGAGGAAGGGAGACTACAAGACACCAAGAGGTATTCCCATCCTTGATTAACAGCTTAATCAAGGAACCTCCATCCGTGCCACCCTTGATCCTGGGGTCGATGCCCAAATGGCACTGATCCCCTCCTTAGCTCCTACTGTCTCTCCTGCCCTCCCGGTTCCTGTGTATTATACTACTGTATTTACTTATGCGATAACTGTACCCTGATTCCACTGCTCTGGGTCAGCTCACCGACTCAGGCCAGTTCTTTGTCTGTCAGTTCACCAGTGTGCCGGCATATTTTAAAATTAAACTCAGACCACCACAGCAAACTTCAAACTTGGACTGATTTCTTCGACAGTTTGGTGCCGTAACCCGGATGGCAAGAGATTCCCGCGGAGACGCCTTTCGCCAGACCAAGGACGCACCAGTAACTTGAACATACAAATTTCATCAACTAGGTAAGGGTCCTTTTGAAAACCCAGTTTTTTTGCTGAGTGTTGTCGGTCTGAGAGATTGGAGTCCCAAAGAAGTTGACGCCATCCTATTTTTGACGTTTACTGAGAAGTTTGCTGTGTGGGTGTGACGTAAAGAGGTTGTAAACCTGTTTTTAAGGATTTGAAAATTGTTTAGTCTGGGGAAATGTCTAAGTAAATGCTGCATTTTGTAACTTTGGAATTTAAATTCTTTTGTGAGAGATATTTTATTTTCATAAGTTGGGAACTGTATGATTTCCTAATCTTAGAATCTGACTCGCTCTTCTAAATGGTCAAACATTTCCTTCATTTCCTTAGACTGACAAGAATAAATGTCCATAATAGAGACTTTGGGATGGCCTGAAGGGCTTAAGGGGAGCCCCTAGTGTTCAGTAAAAGACCAGTATAGGCATATGCAGGACCTTTTGGATGATCCATAGTGTTTGGTAAAACACTAGGTTGGAATAGGCCGGACCAGTGGGAAGAAGTAGGGATCTGATTCGCGCTCCCAGGGATGGCTCACTCTCCCAATACTTAGAGATATTAGTCATTTTTGTAACAATCTAACTTGCTCTTCTTACGCAAAAGAGAATGATTTCTACCTGCTGAGTAGAATGTTGACTGATGGTACATAGTAAGTGATTCAAGGGGTGATAAAGTAAAAGTGAAGGAAAGCTGAAGGGAAGTAAAAAGAAAATGGGACGTTATATTAGTAAAAGGTCAGAGACAGCGTTTACTGGTCCTGTTAAGTACATGTACAATAATTATGGTGACGCTAGCGTTAAATTTGTTGCAACTTGTATAAGTAACTGCAGACGAAGGTTTACTACTGTGTAGTTGTAACCCTAACCCTAATCACTGGGTAGGAAACTGTCCGCACAGACCTCACCACATTAATCCTTCCCTGCCACACACACCTTCATTTGAGGAAGACAACCTCCACAATCAATAGGGCTGTCAGGACTTTGATACAAGTGAAACAGAAGACAGTGTAAAACAAGCTCCACTAATCAAATTGGCTAGAGTAGATAGAGAACCTCGTTTATTGATGTCAATGGCTTTTCCTACTACAATAAAACCAACTAAATCCATAAATTTAAAAACATCTAAACGAACTGTCAGAGTTGAAGGAATTCCTATGTCTTTACCTGTATCTGAGCCGACAACAGTGTCTATTGGTCCTCTATTGGTCTATTAGTCTTCTTGGTACACAACCAGAGGAAGTCTACAAGAGAATAGTGTCCAGCGTGTCACCATCAGTATGGACCTCCTCTTCTAATGACATTGGCCTAATAAAAAATGCTGAACCAGTACAGGTGATGCCGAAGCTGAATGTCGCCTTACCAAGGATTCCACAGTATCCTTTTTTTCAGGAGAAGAACGAACACATCCGTCCCATTATTCAATCTCTACTAGATCAGGTAGTGCCATGTACTAGTCCTTGCATTCTTTCTCCAATATTTGGGACACGTGTTATCTGGGTCTACCAGAGTCCTTACTCCCTCTAGATTTAAAGCCAGATTAGAAGTACCAAGTGTTTCGCAAATGAAGACATTTTTAGGAATGGTCGGATATTGTAGACAGTGGATAGTTGATTATGCATCACTAACAAGCCCACTTCTAGAGATACCCAAACCCCTCTACCTGTAGTAAACCAAAGTTAGATCTTTCTGTGTGCAACTGGACTGAAAGGTTTCTTTAAAAAGGTTTCGCCCTCTTTCCAGAGAGCTTCTTCAGTTCTAAGCTTGTTGGAGGCAGAGCTTGAAAACATAGCCCTTGTGGACCATTGGCATGATAATGACACGGGTGGTCACCTGAGAGTCGTTGGCAGGGTCGCTGGCAGGGTCGTTCACCTAGTTTCAGCTTGGCCTACGTTCACCTACTGCCCCCCCCCTGCCGTTCCTGTGTATTATACTACTGTATTTACATATGCAATTACTGCCTTTTGTTTTCCTTGTATAAATTAACAACTGAACACACCGGGGCCATCTGCCCACTGTGAAGCAAACGGGGCTTTCCCCTTTTCACGCCCCAAGACTGCGGCCTCAACATCAGGAGTTGCCCAGTGGTCAGGCGAGTGACTGGTTGTGCAGAAGAGACCAGGTTGCATTGGCGGGCACCAGGCCTCAGTCTTCAAAATCCTCCAACAGGGCAGCCTTGTTAGGGCCTGGCTTGCTGTGTGTGTTATTGTGTGTGTGGGTCGCCCTGTGTTTCCCCTGCAGAGGGTGCGGATTCCCAGGATCCAGCGGTGACTGCACACCTGTCGCTCATTGACTCATCAGCGGCTGATGTAGGGAGGCTGTCAGCTGATCCCCGGTTGCTGGATCACTGACTGTGATTGTGGTTTGTTCGTCCTTGACCTGCAGAGTGTTATCAGAGCTGAGCTGAGACAAAGAGCTTTTCTGTGTCGAAGAGTTTTTGCCCTGGTTTCCAGGTCGCCACGTTCCTTGAGAAGAATCTGAGTTCGGGTCATTGGACACTCCGCAGTGGACCTCCCCGTGAGGAGTTAGGACTTTGAGTTTTACAAGAACATTGTTTTTTCCTCCAGTTGGTGCGCTTTCCGTTTGTACACCCAATAAAGGTTTTTTTGTACTTGGAGTGCCTGCTTGTGGCTGCGTTTGTGGCTGCAATTACGTTCAGGTAATTGTATGAGCAGCACCAATGGTTATGATTTCTATCTTACTAATGCATTCATTTTACCATTTATCTTTTCAACATATAACCATTTACATTGTAATCTGCATAATCGTTTAATAAATCAACACAAGAGAAGTTTGTCTATTGTAGATATTATATCATAAAACACTACACTAAATCTAGTGTAGTGTTTTAATTCATGTAGATTGAAACATCCCAAAAGTAAGGTTAAACTGCTGGTGTGAAAATAAACACCCGGGTGTCAGGATAAACACCTTACATTTTGATTACAACATAACAATGAATGAATAAAAAGCCATAAACCCTCATTAAAAGCATATCCTCCATCAGACAACAAGATTTGTACATCAGAAACAAGATTTGGGTTGATGCAGCTCTAATTGGTTACTTTAACCCCTATTTAAAATATTACCCTTATAGCTGTCTGTCTGCAAATATTAAAACCTAATCTAGCATTTACCAAGTGCACTGATTCACTCTACTCCTTGTTGAGAGGTGGCTCTCAACGTTTGCAAAGAGTGATTGATGTTCACTGTCATCTTTTTCATCTCATATGTTTGCTGGCCAGTACCTTCAAATCATGCTCCATATCTGATATTGATTTTGGCCACAAATTATGACTGCTGTCTAACCTTGGGATGGGGATATATTATCATGCAGGAAGAATTGTTTGTAGAATAAGTTTACAAGGCTGTAAACATCCATCCATCCATTTTCTATATCTTCCATCCATCCATTTTCTATACCTGCGTTATCCAACTTTTTTGGGTTGCAGGGGTCTGCTGGAGCCTATCCCAGCTGTCAAGGGGCTGTAAACATGAGGTTTGGAATGGGTTCCATAATTTACATCATAGTAAGAACAACTACATCCTCTGAACATCTACTCTCTATCAAAAGTAAAAAGTTTCATGAAATACCACTGGACCTTGAGCTGAAACAGCTGTGCTAATTTTACTGTTTGTTTTTGATCTTGAAGAGGACAATCATGAAAGAGGACTTGTTTATAATTTTGGAATCATATAAATTTAATATAACTAAAGTTGGTCATGTGACTGATAATCCCTGTACAGCAATGCAAAGTCTCAAATAACAAGTCTCTATTCCTTGTTATTTTGTTATTCCTAACCCTCCATTAATTGTTTGGGGATCAGAGTCTGGATTTCTGTACCTAGAGACAATCTTAATTG
The DNA here is from genome assembly GCA_015343265.1 of Pao palembangensis. Taxonomy (NCBI): domain Eukaryota; kingdom Metazoa; phylum Chordata; class Actinopteri; order Tetraodontiformes; family Tetraodontidae; genus Pao; species Pao palembangensis. The sequence goes on from CM027081.1 coordinate 21,864,437, forward strand.
CAACACACCATATAAATATGTTATGGCTGCTGGTTTCCACTCCTCATTGCCACGCTTCCTGATTGGCCGTGCCTGCTGCCTCTGCCAATTTGCACCTGTTGCATTCCTGACTAGCCGCACCTGCAACTCATCTGCCAATCTGCACAGCTACTTAAACTCCGGACTTTGTCTGACTCTTTGCCAGATTGTCTTGTGTGTTTCTTAGGCAGAGCGTTCCAGTGTTAAGTTTGTGTTTGCCTGACTCTGACTTTGCCTGTATCTGACCTGATCCTGTTCTTGTTTCTCTGCAAGCCTGCCTGCCTTCTGTCCCCATTTTTGAGATTGCCTGATCCTGAGTCTGCCTGTGCGTAGGGATTAAAGAGTATTTACCTGCCGTTGTGTCACACTTGGATCCTTCCACCGAAACCTTGACTGAGCCAGATAGAGTCGCTGGAGCGCCGTGGAGTCTTGTTGGCGACTGCAGTGATGAGATGAGCTGTGGAGATAGAGAGCAGGCACATCAAGGATTTGATGGCAGCATATGAGCATCCCACGTTCCTAGATGGGGCCCATCGAGCTCGCCATCTGGCCAGAGCTGCAGATACAGTGGCGCAGTGGGCAGTCGAGTCCCCCGTCCGGGAATGCAAGTGACGGGGAACTTCGCCGCTACCACCACAGCCTGCAGCATCTGCATCAGTACCCGAAACCTGTCCCAGATCCGGTACCGAAACCTGTCCCAGATCCAGTACCTGAACCTATCCCAGAGCCACTACCTGAACCTGTCCCAGAACCAGTACCCGAACCTGTCCGAGAACCAGCACCTGTATCTGTCCCTGTCCCAGCTAAATCTGCTCCTGCTCCAGCCAAGTCAGCCCCAGCTCCTAACCCAGCCAAGTCTGCCCCTGCACCAGCCAAGTCTGCACCTGCCCCAGCTAAGAGTGCCCCTGCAACAGCCAAATCTATCACTGTACCAGTGATGTCTGCACCAGTCCCAGCTAAATCAGCTGCTGCAGAACTCAAGTTCGGGGTCCAAGCCACTGGGTGAAGGGGAAGCTCCGGCTCCCAAGATCCTTGCGGACCCACTCCACCATTCATGGTTCCTGATTCCAGGCCTGACGAGCTCGCCTGACATAAATAAAGTTTAACTGTATTGCAGTGACTAATTTCTGATCTGTTAAATCACTAAACTTGAATGATCGTACATCTCACTAGTGAGGCTAGTCAAGACAATGACATTTAATGAAGGCTGTTCACCCATGAAATTACTTTATTTGAAAGCAAAGCATTTAAAGAATGACAAGGTGTGTTTTTTATTCTGTGCTGGAAACTTCATTTTTTTTTTATCCAAAAGTCATGATGATTTAGTATGAATGATCTTATATTTTATATGTGGTGTTTTTATCTCCATGTGGAGCTCAATTGACATTTGATCTGAACTATCTTGTCAAATTTCCCAAGTTTCATATGTAGAAATTCTTTAAACAAGGAAATTACATTTGTTAAATGTCAATACTCTGCTTTACTCAGCAGTAACGCAGAAACTTCTGCCTCAGCACTGAGTTCTTGTGGTTGCCACACATAAATTCCTTAGTTCTAAATGGTAGTCGGGTGCTCACTGTTGCTGTCCTTTTCTGTTATAGGAGCACGCTCCTGCAGACTACAGAAACAACTCAGTGTCCAGCAGAACCCCAACCCCACCAGAACAGTATTCACCTCACAGCCCCATTGATTGGGATGTTCCCACATCTCTGAGGTGCAGGTAAAGGCCATTTCTAAGGCAAACATTTTTTTTTTTTTTTTAAAAGTCAGCAAAACATCATCACACTTCATTGCAAACTAGACTGACCCTCCATCTAGCCTTGACATTTCATTGTAAAAGCCTTTGTATAATGGCAATAGCCTGTTGTATGGAATCTCTTCTAACTAGAACCAGACATACAGCTGAAAAATTCCTTATCACAAAGCCTGAAATTCAACAACTTGGATTTGAAGGATATGGATTTGAAGTTAACTTAACTTAACTTCACGATAATTTCTCTGAATTTTGTGATTTAAGAATGTTTTTATCAAATATTTTTGGAGGTCTACCACATTAGATTTTGTTTCAATGTGAACAACATGGTGGACATAAACATATATTTATTTTTCTTTTTTAATTAAACCATAGTCATGGTCTTGAAAATATCTAGCACTTAGTTTAGGAATAGATTTTCCAACAACAAAAACACATTTTTTATGACATTTAAGATAATAAATATAAAAGTATAAAAGGTATATAGAGGTTTTTTTTCCTCCTCTGTTTACCATTTACACAATGGTTGATTGGCCTCGCTTCACCCCTGGGAAACCTGAACTAGTGAGCAACTGCAGTCAAATCCAAACAGCCTAAGCACTCCATATTGCCAAAAACTTTGTGAGTTTTAGTTCTCTCCCTGATTGCTCCCCTATCTCTCTCTAGGCTGCACACCAGGCCTCAATCCCCTTTTTCTCCCTTCTCCCTCTCCCCTTCTTCTTCCCACCCAATCATGGAGTCAGTGACACCCATTTGCCCTCCCCTTTATAACACACAGCCAATGAGTGTCAGGCAAGAGGCACACCTTCACGCTCTTGTTTTTCTGTCTGGGTTAGAGAGTGGTATGCGTTTGACATATTTAGTTCTCTCGTGCATGTCCTAAAAGTTGAAAGGCTAGTGTTAGCTAAACGGGGCAGACTGAAACCAAATGGTTGGGCTGTTCTTTTGTTTCATCTTTCTGTTTTTGTGAGGTGAGTATTGTCATGTTTGAGTCATTTGAGGAATTTGTTTAGGAGAAGCCAAAGTGTGACTGGAATTTGCCATGTCAACATGAATGTTTTGGCTACGTGTGTTCTATGACTATTTCATTATCAGTTTTGCTTTGTCCAGTCTGCACATAGAAATCAGAAGCACATTCATTTTCAGCTTGGACATTTCACAGATGTGAGAATAACTGACCCCAACAACCAACTTTCTGAAGTTGTGTAATATAAAGCTCTGTCTTTTTCAATTATGCGTCTATGTGCCCAACTATCTTGTTCCCTTTCACCATAACTCTTTCATTTGACCTAGACTTTCCTTTTTTTGAGATTGCATTTTTAGCAAGCATGATGAAAGAAGTGAGATAGGAAAACAGGCTAAGGGTGGACATGAGCATTTGGAGAACTTGAAGAGTCTGGTTTCAATTTGGACTGTGTTTGATGATGCACAAGGCAACATCAGATTATGCATTTGCTGTAGTGTCTCTTTGCCTTCTCCTATTATAGTTGCATTCTTGAGGCTAAAACTGGAAACTAGACAAAACATTATCTTATACACACAAGCTCATTTTACTCAGCGCAATCAGCTGGTCCCATGTGTAAACAATGCTCTCACTCCATTCCGCATGGTTCCCCGTTACAAAGAGTAACAGCAAAACTAAAATAAAACTGGCCAACCAAAAAGTAGCCATTGCTGCTCTAAAATACACTCAACAGGTGGTAAAAAGAATAATTTGAGTTGTAGAAGAGAAAAAGAGCTAAGTACAAAATAAAGACAAAAGATGGGAGCTGCTGCAAAAGGCTGCCACTCCGTGTAGCGCCAACCTCATTTAAAGCTTGGAAATGAACATATCAGCCTCAGTTTCTTTCACTTGAGATTGACGTACTTATTTTCATTTCTGACCAACTAATGCATTTCTTTGTAGCATCTCACTTTAAACTGTTTGACAAAATACCTGTTTGATTTCTTGCTTGTGGTATTCTCACCCTCAAATGTAAGTCACTAAATATATTGTAAATATGGTAATACTGACGATGCTGCTGGGACAAGTCAATTTCCCATGTCTGGGATCAATAAGCACTTCTATTCTATTGTAGAATAGTGTCTGCTAAATGACACTGCAGAATTGTACATTGGTATGTACAATTCTAATTTGCTCTTACATCACCCTGATTTTATTCTTATTTTATTTACGTCGGGGTTGGCACACTGTAAGGATAGAAAAAGCAGTAAAGTAAACACCGGGGGTCAAGAATTTGATTCTTAACTGGAGCCACTTTTGCTTGGTTTAATTTCTCAATGAGTTGATGTTTTTTTATGCATACTGGTTATATTTCACCAAAGGTTGTAAATTGAGAGCAGTTTCTCAATCAATTAACTGGGATAAATAAAGGCAAAATACAGTGTACTAACTGAAGTTGAAAATTGCTGTCCCCTCTAAGGCGATTTTGCTCAGGAAACATGTCAAAACAATGTGATTTCAATGAATTTACTGTTAAAATATGTATTGCAATTTCTCTTTTGCAGCAGCAGTTCGCCCTCTGATTTTGCCATGAACAGGTTTGACAAGGATTCTGAGGTGTACAAGATGATTCAGGAGAACAAAGAGTCCCATGTACCACCTCAACAGTCCAACACCTTTAAAATGCTGCAAGAAGTCCTGGAAGCTGATGAGAGAGGTAAGGCAAAATATATAATAAAATTTGGTCATGTATATCCTTACACTTATATCAACACTTTTATCGTTGCTATGGGAAATAATGTGAAGACAGCAATAACATTCCTCTCTTGCCTAATAATGGTCAGTGTGTGACCATGAGTTCTATATATGTGTGTGTGTGTTGTACTGTACTCTACTATAGAGGCAGCCCTGCAGTTCCCTGGGAAGCTATCACCCAACATCCCTAAAACAACCACGTTAGTAGGTGGCAAAAAAAAAGCCCACATCTGTGAAAAGTGTGGCACCAGTATTGTGTAAGTCTGGGTTCATTTGAGCTGCTGTATTTTGCAACATATGTTTGAGCCTTTCTATAAAACTGTGATCTATGTTTGTAGACTTATGTGGAAATAAATACGTTATCAGTTTATCTGTCTTCATCTCTCTCTACAGCACAGTCGCTGTGCGTATCACAGACAACCACTTTCGCCACTCAGAGTGCTACACTTGCACAGATTGTGGCCTTAACCTAAAGATGAGAGGCCACTTCTGGGTAGAGGATGTGATGTACTGTGAGAAGCATGCCAAAGAGAGGCACCAAGGTCTGGTATCTACTCAAGCCATGGTAACCCCTCGCTACTGAGACGGTCGCTCTGCACCATCCAGGCGTAGAGGGCTGCTGTTCTGCCTCACCTGAATCACTTACAGACTTTGGGATGGGGTGAGGTTGGAGCTGGTTTACTATAGGAGACAATATGTTCTTTTTCAACTGCATTTACCAGTATTTGTCAATAGAAAGCTTCACTTTTTTTTGCCTTTCTCATACTTGTTTCAGAACTTGGCTATGGTTTTTCATATGGCTCAGCCTCCAGATTTTTAGTTGATTCATAGTTTTAGACAAACTAGATAAGACTGGCTTTCTGACTCAAAATCTGGACTATCATTTCATCTTCTGGCTGTACGGGACCAACACCTCATGGACACTGCATGCTGTCTTAAATATATACTGTGCAGCCAGTGCTGTGTCTGAGGTAAGTGTGTTATGAGTGCATGTGCGAGCATGAATGTGTAGATGTAGACATGCAGAAACATGCGCTTCTGTGTGCCTTCCTCGTATCAGTGTGAGAGTGTGTGTGCAGAAGAAATTGATGGGGTTCTAGTTGTTCAAGAAAGAAAAGCGGGAAACAGAATATGCATATTTTTCGAGTTTTTCCTTTTTTGTGCATTATAAGCACAATTTAATGACTAGAGGTAATGGGGAAAATATACACAGTTAATAGATTCATTATTCATGATTGAAATGTATTCTATAACAGATATGTATGTTGTATTCAGAACAATGAGCAAATACTTGATAATAATGCCAAGCTTCAGTTACAGCTGTGCCATATTAGGGTTTTCACAATTAAGTGACACTAAATAAAACTGCACTGCCTGAAGTCCTTTCACTCTTAACTGTGTTGAAACCATATTTATGAATCATCGGTTGTATACATTTTTTGTTGTTTGCTCTGTCTTTTCTTACATCACAATATAAAGTGTTATATCACTTTATTTTTATTTATATCTCAAAATCTCAACAAACAGTAAATTCAAATTATTAGAACTATAGCCATCCTCAAGTGTTTTCAAATTAATATTGCACATCTCAAATTCACACTTATCCTGATTTATACTCAACACTTTTTCTTAATTAGGAGATCTGTTTTGGCAACACTGCTGAGGAACCCACGCAGATGATTGTAAGGGAGTCAGACTTTGTCTGGCTCCAAAGGATGACGTGCTCAGTGAATGTCTCAGACAATGGCAAGATCAGGAGGTGCTAAAGGAGGGACCAGCATGGGAGGACAAGCCCCTACACGGGATGTACCACCGGAACATAGCTGAAGTGGCTGATCTCAAGAAGTCCTACCAATGGCTAGAGAGGGCTGGCCTACAGGACAGCACAGAGGCACTCATCCTGGCTGCGCAGAAGCAAGCCCTGAGCACCAGAGTGATAGAGGCCCAAATATACAACACCAGACAATACTCAAGGTGTAGGCACCTGAAGAGGCACCTGAGACAATCCAACACATAACTGCAGGTTGTAAGATGCTGGCAGGGAAAGCATACATGGAACGCCATAACCAAGTGGCTGGCATAGTCTACAGAAACATCTGTGCGGAGTATGGGCTGGAAACCCCAAGGTCAAAATGAGAAACACCTCCAAAGGTGGTGGAGAATGACCAAGCAAAGATCCTGTGGGACTTCCAGATACAGACAGACAGGATGGTGATGGCAAACCAGCCAGATATCGTGGTGGTATAAAGGGCAGAGGAGAATCGTTGTGGTGGATGTGGCAATACCAAGTGACAGCAACATCAGGTGGAAGGAACATGAGAAACTTGAGAAATACCAAGGGCTCAGAGAGGAGCTGGAGAAGGCTTGGAAGGTGAAGGTGACAGTAGTGCCCGTGGTGATCGGCGCACTCAGGGCAGTGACCCCCAAACTGGAGGAGTGGCTACAGCAGATGCCTGGAACAATGTCAGACATCTCAGTCCAGAAAAGTGCAGTACTAGGAACAGCAAAGATAACGCGCAGGACCCTCAAGCTCCCAGGCCTCTGGTAGAGGACCCGAGCTTAGAATAGAGGAGGAACCACCCATGAGGGGTGAGGAGGGACTTTTTTTTTAAATATATATATTTGTTTCACCCTGCAGTTATATAACCTTCAATATATCCAAAGTAGATTTCTCTGTGTCAACTGGACTGAAAGGTTTCCTT